>WBMZ01007003.1:0-232782 GCA_013400975.1 Atrichornis clamosus | reverse complement strand
ATCCCCACAACCCAGGACATTATATTACTATTCCTCATTTCTAATTGGAATATGTATCTGATTTTAGGTGCTTTTAATGACCTCTATCATAGTAGGAAATGTGATTGATCTCTAGATTTTTCTTTGAGTTTCATTTTTGAATGGTTTTTGAGGATATGAGTTTACATCCACAAGGCAGCAGGATTAGCCCCATAAGTCACTGGGTTTTTTTAAATTCTTCTTTATTGGAATTTATTGCAGCAATGATGTAGAATGTTCCAACTCAATATCTATCTTTCATAGATTAAAAAAAAAGTGGAATTAAAAAAATTGGAATGTAGAATAGACCAAGATGTTAAAGATAATTTCAAATTTCATACTTTCATAATTAGAAGCAACATTAGCTTGAACATAAACTCGAGTTTCCTACATACAGCTCTGAGGCAAATCTGGAATTTTTCAATTGCATCCATCTCATTAAGAAATTAATCTAGTCAGCCTCATTTTCAGAAGTGATATTATCAGCTCCACTCTTTATGCACTTTGATATCTCCTTCTCCCAAGCAGATCAGGTTTCAGTGGAATTTGGAGGAATTGTGCAGCCTGACCTTATCTCGCTCTTCAGACACCATGTGCATTTGAATAGGGACTTCTGGCAGTGCACAAATAGGAGGAACAGCTGGAGATTTGCAGAGAACCTCAGACTCATTTAACAGCCATTGTAGTAGATACCTAAGATCACATTCATGACCAGTAGTATTGACTCAGTACTGCCTTATATTCCTTCTTCCCTCAAATCTCTACTTTACACCCAAATAATCTCCACGTTAATTGGGAGAATGACTGTTTTCTGTTGAAGCTGGTGCAGAAATTAATGATATTAAAACTAATTGTTCTTGCATTCTTTGCCAGTATGTTACTATTTTGCTGTGCTGTTTGGAACTACACTGACATTAACTCTTGATTATTTTCATCATGATCAAATTAACTGCTTAATGATAAGGTGATACAAAATGCAAAATGTTTGATGTTTGGTAACAAGCATGACCAGAAGAAAAAGGTGTTTAGTTATTTTTTTAAATTACCATATCAACCATAATGGAAAGCTACTGTGTTTATGTTTTAATTCTTTATTTTACTTAAACTTCCCAAATTCTCAGCTCAATGCTTCTCCTTCTCTTCTGATGATGTCAATGGGATGATCTTTCACTACATCTTGAAGTTGTGAAGGATAAAATTAACATCCTGGACACATTTCTGAATACCTCTCACTGATGTGAAAACTGACACACCTTTAGTGAACTTCAGAAATGATAAAATTACGCATGAACTAACATAATTAAAAGGACTCATCCCTACCAAAAAAACCAAATCCAAACTTTTGTGTTAATGATACTTTTCTTAAGGATGTCGTCCATAGGTCTGAACACTTTCTTCGAGGTTCTATATTTCTGTTGAAAATATGATTAAAGGTTGGAAACATATCACTGATTTTAAAGTCTTAATTAAAAAAATACAATCAGAGGAGATGTATGATTTTTTTAAAGGAAAAATCTAACCTTTTTTGCCGTATATATTTAACAAAGTCTTCATTAAGTGCTATATTCTTCTTTTAGTAATATATTCTCTTAAACTTTCTCTCCCTATGAAGTTTACAAACTATTAATCTGTGGGAAATAAGATTTTGCTTTATTAGTGAGCGAAGACCAAATTCTAAAATGGTTATGCTGGTTAATTTTCACATCAAAGAAAATATAGAGTGGAGCTTTAGATAGAGAACTTTTTATGCTTCAGAAAAAAATCCCTAAACCAACAAAAAAAATATTTCCAAGTGAATCAATTTAAATCAAGAGATATAAAAGTTTTCAATAAAGTACTACAGGAAATAACAGATGGAGTTTGGAATAGGAGAGAGTAGAAGAGGATAGATGTGGGAGTTAATCAACTAAGAAACACTTGAGAGTCTTTGGGTAGTACAAAAAATTTGGGGGAAAAAATACAAAAGGACAGAAAGTCAACTGTAACATTCTGTTTTAAATAAATCATTCTGGCTGTACTGTTTTCAAACAAAAGCATGTCCTACTGTTTTCATGGCCAAAATGCCTATCACTCTTTGAGCTCTGTATGAGTTAGGAAATGTCTCAGCATATTAAAACTTAATTAAACTTAAAAACATCTAAGTCACTGACTCTTCCAAATATCAGAAAGAATCTACTGTCACATGTTGAGAGCTTTCGATGGGGAGGGGAGAGCATACAAGAACCAATCCATGGAGAGACTTACCGGCATCTCATGGCTTGTAAAATGTTTTTATTCATTTAATCATTTTTTCTAACAATTTCTCAAGGAATTCTGAGCCATAAGGCACGGCTACAAAAACAAATCACTGCAAGTTACTGCAGCAGCACAGTACTGATATTGTAGTATCTGCCCAATTGCATAGGCATGATCACTTTCATTGTGTTCAGTTTCTAAGGATAACTGCGTGACATCTCTTGCAGGATAAACTCAATCTTGAAAAGCTAATAGTAAGAATATAATGAAGAAAATAACAAGTCTCTCTAGGTCTAACTCTATGAGTACTTTGTTATATTTCTGTTTTCAATCCATATTACTGATTAGAAATGTAAATTCTCATAAGAATTTTATAGTCATACGCTATTTTTTTTGTCTTACATTTTGACAACACATTAATTATGGATGCAAATATAATCCTCAGGTGAGCTTTAGGCTTCTTTGCATCATTTAAACGTTATCTGCTTCAAATTGTTGTGTTTGAATGGAGGTGTACAATGTTCGTCCCCTTGTATTTGGTGTTAGAACTGATATTGAAGGGGAGGGAATTGTAAGAATTTAAGTACTGAAGATTGATGTTTCCTTTGAGATTTGGGACGTCTAAATTTTAGAAGACTGTACAGACAAATTTCTGGAGCACTCCTGTCTATCCCGTTGTTCTGAGATGTGCTATGATTACAGCATGTGAGAGGGAGTTCAAACTAGCTGCAAACAACAAGTCAAGCAAACGCACACTAGAGAAATCTCCTAAAGAATTTCTCTCTGGGACTCTCACAAGGCATCAAAGTAAAAATCAGTCTCTGACTGTAACTTGGACAAAGACACATCTTTTGAGATTGCAGAGAAAGTGAAAACTAGAGTGAAGTCCTGTGAAACTTATCCCCTCTTCTTCCTTGTGGTTCCACTACTGACAGCACGGTTAATGTACCTGAGGTAGCACATTCCTACATATCAATAGCTAATGTTGTGATAATTATCTTTCAATATAATATTACAGCATTTTGTCTTGATTAAATTTAAATTTAACTACACGTGAACATTTGTGCTGTTTACCTTAACAGATAAAATGACCCACACTTATTCAAATTGTCTTTTAAAGGCATAATGTAAAGGAATAGATATGCTTCTGCTATAAGACAAATGTCTAGTTGCAGATTTTTTTACTGCTCTTGTTTATTTTAACTTCACAGTCCTCAGTTACCACATGCTGTGGTGCAACTGTTCTGTACTAGTACTCTATTCAGAATGCAAAAATCACCTGGGTGTTATTCTTTCTAGTGAAAACTTCCAAATTAATTGTAAGGATATGAAGTAGGCACTGATATCAAAGTGAAACTTTCAAGCTTTTACATTCTCAAAGAAAGCTTTATCTTGTGCTTTGTCTGGAACAAGATAGCATAAGAAACCAAATCTGATAACCACAGCTGTGCCCTGCTATTTGTATGCAATAATGTAACTTGGAGAACAATGAGAAAAAAACCAAAATTCCAAGATCTGAAAGTAGGAAAATGCGTACAAAAAACTAATCTTAAATATATATCATCTAAATATTCCACTCCTACTGACTTAAAATATATGAGTTTAGAGTGCTGTGAGCTGAGTTCACATTTTACAACTACTACTTAAAATACAGTTCCAAATATTTTACACACTCTTGCTCCAATACCCTGCAAAAAAAAAAAAATCATATTTCCAGCTTTTATTTAAAATCAGAAGAGCTAGAGGGAAAAGTTGGCAGCATTAACTGTGGGGTTTTTTCCTTGTTGGTTGAATTCTTTGCCTCCCTAAATTGCAGGATATAGTAGCAAAATGGAAGGAGACAGGGAAGGGAAAGAATATTACACCTGCATGTTGTTGATGCAGGTGCACCCTGCTTCACCCACCATCTGTACTGCAATGTGCTAATAGTCACAGACTCTTAGCTCTTCTAGAGTAAGCATCTTATTCCATTACACTGCTCTTCTGGGAATACACTTCTGTAATCTGTAAAAAAGAATATTTCCAATCTCATTACCTATCATCAAGCACCTCCTTAGTTCAGGTGGGTAAATGTTTGCTATCATTGGAAAATCCTGCTAGATGAAGTCAGCACTGAGTTCACTGAAAATATTTTTTTTTATAAAAGGCACGTGTGAATATTGCAGGTACCTGAACAGGTTGATTACTCTCTAGATGCTCTTCCTACTGCCATAAAATCATTAGGCCATCACGAGAATCAGTCAATGTACTGCTATAGGAAAAGGTCTCACTAATACCCACAAGTATCAGCCATCCTCAGCACAATCAAATCAGAACTCAGAAGGCAGCTGTCAGTCTAAAGGCTTAACAGAGCACAACGGGAAAAGGCCCAGAGGTTTTCATTTCCCCCAGAGGATATTCTTCCTACCTTCATCTTCCATAATAAGCCAAATGACGACAACTGCAGCTGCGATCAGGAGTTGGGAAGACTCTTTTGTACGAAAGGGTCTCAGGCTTTAAATCTCCTTTCAGCTGTTACACTCAGTAAAACTGTCATACTGTATGAATTTAAAGCAACACAGAAACCAAGAGCAAAAAATTCTTTCTTTAGAAGTCCTTATGCGTTTACCATCCAAGCGTTTTAAGTGAGGATTCTATAAGGAAGTTTACGAAGTTTAATGGTATTAAATAATTTTTGTACTGTATTTGGAAAATGAATGAAAAAACCCCAGTTACTGGAATGCTACAAATTGTAAGAATAAGCCAATATTATATTTAATAAGCTGCTCTTATCTAAACATGACAATAAGTAGAAATTGAAGGTCACACGTACAAGATGACAGTGTTTTGGAAAGCAATGCCTTGAGAAAAAGGCTGAAAGGTTAAAAGAAAAAAAAATTACTGAAAATTAGTTCCATGTGCAATGCAGTGCTCACACGTGGTAAGGTAGTCCATGGATTTCCAAGTCAAATTACAATGCTGTTGTTGCAAACTTCATCTTAAAACATTCACAGGCTGGATAGATGAACTCCCACTCTTGGATAAACGTATGGTGCTTTGTTTTTGAGCTCTCTTGCTTTATGCACACTGCCTGAAGTAGTTTATACCTGGATTTAAATTTAACTTCAACATTAATACATCTTGTGCTATTTTGTCCTGTCTTGTCTAATGTAATCAACAGCATGGGTCTTTTATCATTGTCACTTTGTCTTCAGCATGCAGGATCTGCTCAGCAAACAAGCTTCTGGAAACTTGCTTATTGTGTATCACCTCTGACTCTACCTTCTTTCTGGCAGAGAGACAATGTAAATTTGCAAAGATTTTTTTTTTTATATATTAATCACAAAAAATGTCAAAATTACCATTGTATTCACATTGCAATTTCAGTACTTTCTGTGATTTGCTGATTGATAAAAGAATGACTCTTAGGAAAGATAACTAACAAAAAAGTTCTGTTTGTGTTGGATAATTATTCTATTGCTATACCAATCATCTATAGAAAGTTTATACCAAAATGTTGTGGCACACTGTCATCACTGTAGAATATCAGAATAGAATCAATTCCTTAGATTATGGAGAAACTTAAATATACTTACAATGTACATCACATTTCAAAGTAATCATTTAAACATTTTGGGCAAAACACTGCACCCACTTAAAGTCAAGGGGAAAACTCCTACTGACCTCAGGAGAGGTCAGATCCTATCCTTTATTGCTGCCTACATTCATTTTTGCCAACCATATGACAAATTATTAATAAATGCACATGATATTACTCAGTCTCAACTGCAATGGTAAGAACCAGAAAAGGAGCTTTTCAAATACATTATACATGAATCAAGCTGTTATCTTTTGAATAATTTGTTCAATGAGTTGGCATTCAACCAGATAGAGAGATGGTCAAATACTCCAAAAGACTATTCTTGAATAATTTATTTAATGAATAACTGCTACTTTGGGAGGATAATGTATTCTGTGAGTATATTCAGCAGCTTACAGCCAAAAGTGTTTTATCCAACATTAATTACTGTTGTTTTGTTTTGGGGAAGAATAGAGGTACTGTAAGGTTTTGTTTGTTTTGCTTTGATCTTCCATCACTGCACAGTTGCCAGCACTCACTCGTGCTAGAGTACACAAATAACAGCCACCTGACTTTTGTTAAATTTAGTTTCACATTGCTTCAGCATGTAGGATTTGTTAACTTTCATCTCAAGAATTGAAGTGACATTTTAACACTCTGTGTATCACCTATTCAAGCAGTACGTTTTATGTGATTGAAAAGAAAAAAAAAAGAAAAAGAAAAAAAATTAGGAAAAACCTCCAGCCTCCAAGAAACTTGAATACAGATAATGTTGCCATGTTCATGTTTTCTTCAATAGCTGTCTAAGAAGTCCATATTATGATATTCTAAAAGTGTTGATTTTTTAAAAAACTGCATTAACTAATTTACGTAAACAGCTGTTATGTTTAATTTTGTATCCTAGGAGAATTCCATTCTTGACACAAAAGCATGGAAAGAAGCTGTGTGTAGTTTTAAGCACTGTTTCCTCCCTTAGAGAAAGTTTAAGCAAATATTCCTATCTCTAATCCATAGTATTGGTCTTGGCAGTTCCTTAACATTATGGCATCCATGCCCTTGAGATCTCTTCTCCACCAGACACTGGCAAGAATTTTGTGATTCCCGTAACTGAGATGTACCCCGATGCATTCATTCCAGCCTTCTTTCTGAGCCTCACAGTTTGCAAGCAGCCTTAATGCACTTAGCTTCTTACATAAATATTTTAACCCCTTGTATCAATATTACTCTAAAATACAAAAACTTAATCAAAATTATGAGGAAACTGCAGGAAAATGTGAAGAAAAACAAAAGAGAAGTGTATACAGCTTGCTGTTTTGGTGTTTTTATAGTAGTTTGAGAATAGCAGCAGGATACCCAGGTGCAATGAGGTATGGGCATAATTTCTGGCACACCTCATGTGTGCAGTACTTTCCAGGCTGAGTGTGTATAACATATCCACTGGTCATGGGCTGGGAACAGAACCTGTGCCTAATAGGGGTGCTCAAGGGTACATCAGCACTGGCCACAGGGAATATTACTTTTTTAATAAAAGATAACTTGTGATTTGGAAATCTGACCACTTTCTCTTTTAATAGAAAGTTTTGTCTCCAGTGAAGTGTCTCGAAGTGAGCCAGTCTGCATGGCAGGCCAGCATCTCTTGCACAGGTGTCCCCCTGAGTGTGTAGCTGCCTGCTCTTTGCTGGGGAGGGGGAAATCCAGGAGCTGCTGCCTTCCCTCACTGGAAAGTAACCTCATCCGGCAGTTTTCTAAATGAACCGCCAAGTCACAGCCCATCACCACATCACTGCACCCTCCCTGCTGCAGCCAGAGATGATCCATCTTCACTCTCTCCTGGTAGGCAAGTTGTGGTTTCAGCTGTGGCGTTCAGCACCACTGCTCATCTACGGCATGAGCCTGGGAGGGAGGAGAGGAAGAAAACCATCAGCAAGTCACGAGCTGAGACAGTGTCTCACTTCCCCTGCCACTGCTCAGGTCAAATGAAGCTTGTGGCACAACAAATAGACTTCTAGCTGCAGCGGTGGGGTGGATCTAGCAGGGCTGCTCTGCAGCTGAAGTTCTTTTTCAGGGTAAAACTTACTGGATTTTTTTCATAGCATTGATTTATCCTTCACCTGATTTTTTTTTTTAAACAATTATTAGGCTTGTTATAATAATTTTGGGGGAAAATCAAATTTATATTCCTAGCACAAATGCATTATGATATTATTCAATATCTGTATGCTTTAATGCTTTTCAATAACCTATCTGCAGGCATCACTTATTATTTTAAGTAACACAATTATTTTTGTTAGTTTAGAAAGATTTTGCAAAATACAACTTACAGCCTTGAAGTAATGTAAGTAATTTCTTCCCTTTAAACACATTTTCAAATTGATTGGCTCAGTACCTTATGTGCAAATGGTATCTAAAATTTCAAATACAAAATATTATTCAGAGGCTTTTTAGATATTCAAAAGAAAAGCTATTTTAAATGAACTCTTGGGAAATATTCATTATGGTGCAGTCTTCAATCATATCAGTTTATGGTTACTTTTTTTTGTTCTGACAGACTCCTATCTCTTTCAGTGTACTGATTAAATACAGAAGGCACTAAGTAGTGTGCAAAGTATTGCATTTTTAATGAAAATATAGTATTGAAGTTGTCATGTAGAAAAAATAAAGAATGACAAGCTAAATGCTGTTATTTAAAACAGTCTTTATGAGTTTTAACGCCCTCCATTTTAGTCATTAGAGTGCCCTGCTCGTTTCCAAGACACACACTGAACTATGATTATATGATTTTTATTATTATTAAAAGGAACATAAAACAATAAATGTAGCATTTCCATCACAATCCCCAGATTAAATGTCTCTTTTTGAAAGAAATTAGCAAAATTGAGCTTCAAAATATTATTTCTGAATATAGCACATTTCTTTTGATGATCCAGATCAATATATATTGATATAAAATGGGTTCTGTTTTGGTAAATAAATCAACCCAAGTTACCCATGAAAGAATAATTTAGAACAAAGATGGCAAAGTGATTAATTTTTGTGTTAACACACATAACTTGTCTATGAACAAAGAAATCTAACCTGATAAAAAGCAAAGCCTCGGAAAGTGGACAATTATTGAGAAATTTTCTAGAGACCAGCAAAATAATTAAAATCACATTAAATACACTATTTTATTTAGTTGTTGGTGTTATATGTGCATCTCATCTTCACCAACAGTCAGTCTAGATGATTTTGATATTTGACAGGAGAAACTGTTACTATCTTATTTTGTAAAAGTGTTTGAAATAAATAATCTCAAAGCAATGTCTGTCAAATTGCCTTTTACCCCAAGCCTGAGGTGTCAATAATGTCATTACAAACTGCAGAAGCAGTGATCTGCCTTATGGAAAGTAAGGAGGGAGGAATTTGAAAAGGTTCTCTTTTCTTGATACTAAATTATTGCTTCTTGTTTCCTTACAAATATTTATTTTGGAAAGGGATGAGATAACACTTTGAGATAAAATGCAAGTTCTGGATTCAGGCTTTTGATGAAGAGACATAGGAGTGATGCGTTTCATAATTTGGAGTTGACATAACTCTTTATAATGCTTTTATATTTGAGTTTGTTTATATAAACAATAATTTAAGTACATAAATTATTCCTTGAAGATCATATAAAATTATTTATAGATATTCCTTTGGATACCAAATGTGTTCTGTAGTCTGTGAAACAAATGAGTGCTATATGGAATGAATGAAATAGGTGTATTATTTTCCATATTCCTAAAATTAGCATGAAGTTTAACTTCAGAATCATATTTTTTTCTTATGTGGCCCTGTGTTTCATGTACTATGCACTGAACATACGTACTTATACAACAGAATTCTACTTTGGGGATTGGTCAAGAATATGATCTGCACAACAAGTCACAAATATATCAAATTAATTTTGTAAAATTCAGCGACAAAAAGACAAGTTTCTATTTTCATTATGGAAATAGATGGAAAAAGGTAAAATTAACAGAATCTGATCATTAGAATTTCTGATTAAACTTGCCTTCTCTCTCGAGGCTGGGCCCAACACCTCTCTCATGTTTTTATTAGTGACTGCTCTGGTCTATGTAGGTATACGAAAATTGTAGAATTAAGGAATTCGCATCTTTCAACATGATATTTTACAAAAGTTTTAAATCTAGCTACTATAAAATGCTGATTTTTCAAACATGATTTTTTATTTCTGCTAATTCAATATCAAATTCCTCATTTACTTTAAGGGTACCCTAATTTTAATCTTCACTATATGTTCAAAAATATGAATGCAAACAGCTTTATCTTCCTAGTTAGTATACCAGACCTGTTTTGTTAATGATTATTTAAATATTTTAGCATGGAATTGACAATAGAAGAATATATTTATTTATCAGGCTGCTACAGAAAGCAGTTTTCAAGCTTTTTTCTGTGAATATTGACAAACCCCACAAGTTTTGCAAAAAAACATGAGGAAAGGGGGAAAAAAATCCCCAACACTCCATGGGATAGAATGATATGCCAATAATAACAGTAATAAGATAATATACTCTCTATTATGAGTAGAACTAATGAAGTGCATTCCAGTTTATGAAAGTATCTTCAAGTGGTGCTTACAACTTTCTTTTATCAAAGATGCTGGTCAATACTTTATAGCTTCTCTGAGCTTATTTGCTCATGGAATATAAAAGATTAAAGTCTTCTACTAATTACATGCCTGAAGGCACATTAACAACGTAAGTGTCAAAACTCTGCTGAAAATTCATTTCACATTTTTAATAAAAACTGATAGCAAGGTTTTGAATGCATCTAACTGGAAAAAAGTAATTTTTGTTTCAGCAGCTTCTTTATGAGGACAGTGTGGAAGCCCTGAAACCTCACAAACACAAGGGTATAGACCATTTGTGCTCTGAAAATGGACTAGTAGAAATCTTCCTGTCAAATAATTCACAGTGAGTTTCTCCTTAATAACACTTGATGTTACCAAAAAGGAACTCAATACTGGAAATCAACACTAAATTTTTAATCAAAACCATCATTTTCAAAACTTCAAACAATCAAATATTCAAAATGTTTCTCTTAGCTGTAAGGAACAATACACAATTACTACATATTTCAAAATTTGTAGATTTTTTCATGCCTTAAATCTCTCTCTTGGGTTTCTACAATACTTTTTTTGACATATCTCTTCTCCCCTCCTGCAGCAGCCAGTAATTTCCTTAACTGCACTAAGTGAAAACATGAAATAAAAGCATTTTATAAAGTTCCTGAAAACCCTTGCAGTGTAATTTGTTCCTGTGGAACCTGGACATTTGAAGGTTAGAATATTGCAGAGATGTTTTGACTTTTGCCATAGCTCTTATTTACTGTGATTGCCTATCAGCTTGTGCTGTGTTTTCAGGGAATTGGGGTCATCAGCCCTTGCCATCAGCGAAAGGAGAGCCTTGTGTCTCGAGCGCAGCCGTGCCAGGGGTGCCAGCTCCATGTTCCCTGTCAGCACGGAGTAAAGAAGCAGCCAAGGTGTAAGTCATGATACAGCCTGTGACACTGCTTGTTGATCCAAGTGTAATACAGAAGGGCTCTACTGTTTCCATCATTTACCAGAAAACATCCTGAGAATTTAAGCCCTGTTAGAGAAGACGTCACATGAATCCTGGTAAAGTTTCCAGTTAGCTCTGTCTGATCTACATTTGTAGATAATTAAATAACTGGAGTAAAGTTGATATTTTGAATTAGAAGTACACTCCTTTTGGATATCTAGTAAGGCAAACCTCGCGTTTCCTATGAGTATTTCAGCAAGTTTTTCTATCAGTATTTGTTATCTGCATGTGAATGCATTACTCCCAAGTGACTGGGGATAATTTGCTTCTTTGACTTTAACGAGACTTTATTCCAAACATATTAATGTTCTTTTGAGAGGTAAGTGTGTGACCTCTAAAGATGACAATTTACGAGTGACCTGTGAAAACCATTGAGAACAATAATTTACAAAGAAATTTTGTTTTGTTTGCTTGTAATGGATGCCCAGGCAAGACCTTAGAATTGTTCTTATATCACGCAGAAGAATAAACAGTTTAATTAATTTGCTCTGTGAACACTCATGACAAAAGTTAGGAAAAAAAATTGAAAGGAAAAGAAAAGCTAGCAATTATGTGCACTATTTTTAATTCTGTGATGATTTTCTGACCCATCTGCCTCTGCAATAAACCTCAACAGCAGTTTAACAGTTTTTTAAAAAGATTTACTATTTTATTCTAGGGGGAAAATAAAACTATTTTCAATTGTCTCCTGCATCTTTAATTTTGAGAGATAGAATGCAGAAAAACAGTGCAAAAAACAGCAGATGTTTTCTTATTTAAGAGTTATGTACGAAAAATGTCCCTCAAGGGAATCGCCAGCTCTACCAGTTTTGTCAAGCACTGTCACAGAGCCAAAGTGCACCTCAACATGTCTAATCAGCCTGCAGCCTAGGAAACCGAGAAAATCACTTTACACTCTCCTTCCACAAATCTCCTCAGATGTGACAAAACAAAGGGGTGGGGGGTACGTACAGTGTGGTCAGAGGTGGTGACGCCACAAGAAAAAAAACCAAGATGATGACTTTCTTTTTAAGTCATCACACACACATGCTTTCTCTTCAGATGGCTTAAGAAAATATCTAAATAAATGTATCTCATACTGTGGCAAACCCAGAAAATATCAAGCCTGATAAAACTTCTGAAACATAAAATTGTATGAAGAAATCATTTTTGCGGCTAACATGAAAAAATCTTGCATGAAACATCCCTTCCCATGCAGCACTCAGAGTAGGAATAGAGGACCTAATGACAGTGTATTTTCCCCTTTGACTACAAAGGAAAAAAGAAATCTAGATTCTCCTATATAGATATAAAACAAAATCATAAATATCTGTCATGATGACCCAAGATGTCTCTGTGGCTGGTATTTTACTAGGAGCTTGTATCTAAATCACAGGTTTCGCTAAAAAAATTACAACAAAAAACTGTTAAATAACAGTTCTGCTTTCTAGAGCTTTGCCAGGAGGTCTATCATCAACATTTTTTCTTTCCCTGTTAGGTCAAGCTGTGGTATTAACTTGTATCACTCTATCTAGTTCAAATGGCCAAGACTAAGATAAGCAGCAAAGAGAAGCTGAGGTATGCAGGATCTAGAATATATGTTTGCTTTCATCTGATTTGTGACTTTTCAACATTGAGGACGAGAATATTAAGGAAAGACTTCTTTGTCTAACAAAATACAGATGAGCCATTGTTCCATGCTTCACACACCACTGACAGCACGTTTACCCAAGCAGCTCAAGCTGACAGTGAACAAGAGGCAATCAGATCATCTGTCTTGCAGTGTGACATAGCCAGCATAGCACAGTGCCTCTGGTTCCTTAAGACTCGTCTCACATGAAAAATTACTGGAATATTGCTGGGAAAATGCTAACACATACTTCTGGCCAAATATCTGTGAAGAGAATCGTAATGAAGGAAGACACCATGAAGAAACCACAGGTAGAAACACACATGGCACCAAATGAAGTTGCTCTTGAAGGCCTATAACTGAGCGTCACCGGTCAGGAAAAGCAGTAACGTTGTCCTGTGCAACTCTACACTTGTTCACAGGAAGGATAACACCCCCCAGTAGCACATCCTGCTCATGTCCCCATGCTGTGTTGTGATGTTCTGCAGCCTGCTTTCTCAACTTAACTCTTCACACTCACCAAGCTTTAAATGCGTATTTCCATAGGAGTTGCACACTGTTGTGATACCTGACTTCACTAAGGTACACTTTCAGGTGTGTAAGTCACATATTTCTAAATTCTGTGTGTTGTTACAGTAAACACTAAGAAAGTCAACATATCTGATAATATCATACAAAAGAGTTATCTGCTCAACTGATAAGCAGAAGTTGGTATTTGTACTGCAGTTGTAGCCTAGAATATTATTATTGATTTATATATAAAACATATTTCACAAAATTTTCTAAATAGCATGAAATTTTATATGTGGAACAAACAGGGATAGAAAATATTAAATGAAGTTACAGAATTATTGAATAAGACAATTGGATTTAAAATCTCACCCTGAGAACACAGTTGTCTCATATGTCAATATATATTTTGAATTATTCTGCTTATTGAATTATTAATTTGCACTTTACAGAAAAACAGATTATTTGTATATGGCAACTAAAGGAGAGAAAATAAAGATAAAATTCAAGAATTTGGAAAATCTTTAAGTATGTAATATCTATATTAAAATTTTTGTCTCAGTGTGGGCTGAGATTTTAAATGTTTTTGATTTTGACACTGAAGTTCAGGTAGAAGTTAATTCACTGAAAAGATTATTGTCAAATTTTATCCTTTTCCATATTCCTGGTTTCTGCAGAATGCAGGAAATACCAATCAAAAATATAGTCTCGTATGAGTAAATTTTAAGGGAATGAAATTGAAATAATTTAGGGTGAGCCTTCAAGTTCCCAATCTTCATTTCAATTCTAATTCTCAGTATTGTGAAGTCTTAATGAATCTCACAGTCTCTATGTTGCAATTGTAAAATTAAAAAAATATGAAAATTCTTGTCTCTTTTTTGTGGAAATATCATGATGTGGATGTAAAATGTGCTGACAATAACAACTCCATTAGGGTTTATTTGGGATAATAATTTTGCACCTAAAACACTAAAATAAAGACAGCATCTTAGCTGTAATAACTCAGAAGTTCAATCCACATATTTCTCTTACTATTCAAGCAAGTTTTGGGCGGAATATTATGAGGATAACTTTGAAATACGCTCTACACCTGTGTGAACTGCTGCGCTGATATTTCTGCCGATTTGCATACTGCTAATGTTTTAGTCTCAGAAGAAGAAGAGGGTTTTTATATCAGTTATAACAATCATGGGCAGACTGTAAAAATAAAGATGACTATGACTGAATATATCAATTTACATTTCTTAATTCTCCTGGTCTTCCTTTATTGAAAAACTGCTTATACAATTGAAGTTGGTTTTGGAATCACTGAAGTGAAATTACCACGGCAGCAGTTTGCAAAGGCCCTGAAACCAACAAAAAGGTTTTTCTGCACATATTAAAGCTCAAGGCAAGCAGCAGCAATAACAATCATACCTCTAAATGATCTGTTCAATCATCTTGTCTATCTAGGTTGGGAATAGCATCTCCACCACTATTTTATACAGAAAACTCCCTGGAGATTGTACCTGCCCTGTATAATTTTAGACAAAATTAGAAACATCTTGAGTGTTATTTTGAACATGGGTCAATAGGCCAGTGACTCATCCCTTTCAGCTGGCACTAGTTCATTAAGGTACATCAGCTGGGAAGGTATGCAAGACAAATCTATTTTAAACATTCGTAGTTACACTACATTATTCAAATAAGAGAAAAACACTTAAAACACGTCAGCTACGTGGTTCACTGCAGCTATAAAGTGCTCTGCAAGGGCACTGAATATACTCTCAAATTGTTTATTTTAATTCAATTCCCCAGAAGATCCCTGGTGTCTGAATGCAAAGATTGCTCTTGTTTTGTTACATATTTTTCCCTTTCCTTTAAAAAACAGTGTTGTAGAAACTAAAAACTCCTGGATGTCCAGGCTGTTACTGGCTGCTGGCCACGCTAGCACCTCGTTCAAGACAGGATGATGCTACCCAAGCCAGGCCAAGTTTCATACTGCTTAAATCTGGGGATATTTAGCAAAATGAAAAAGAAAAAAACCAAACCCACAACCTCAATAAATTTGTGGTACTTCTGAGGGTTAAATAGAGCAGAAGGTTCATTTTCTAGAATGTGTATTGGATAAGGAGCCCAGGTGGTCAGTGCAGAGGGCTGTTTCCACCACGGTACATGCTGGGAAGGAGAAGGAAGGCAGTATAGGAGTCAGGCTCCTTCCACCATCTGTCAATGAAGGATGCACAGAAACGACTTCATTTCCCTGTAACTATATCATTACCATGTCACAAGGTTAAGGACCAGCGATGTGATCTCAGTAATAGTTTATGCAGGCCAAGGAAAAGAATGCGTCGACATGGATTGCAATGAAGGCTGTACCTGTTTTCCTTGTTGTCTGCACATCATGTTCTCTTGAAAGGGTAGGATGAGATGGTCCATCTGCCTTTCCCAAGCTGCTGCGTCCCAAGTCTGGTGCACCTTCACAGTAGCAGGGGTAATTTACCTCTTTTCTATAAGTAGATACAGGCCAGGTCTGAAAATTTCAGCAGTGTTCATTGTCAAGATTTGCTTTTTTCCAAAAAGAGAATATTTGTTAAAACATCTGCTTTATATATTTTCAGTGGTGTATTACCTCCCATACAATTAAAGATTTCTTAAAATAATCCTTGGTTAAAACACAATAATCCATTCCTTGCTTTTCAAGGTAGCTCTGCAACTAGGTTAGAAATAGTCGACAATGTAAAAGGCATTTTAGAAGGAAATTGCTTTCTCTTTGGCAATTTACCATTGTTTGCTGTTAACATAATATTACTGAAAATATTGGAGAGACTCTTCTTTCTGAAAATTATTGGAAGATAAGACTATAGAAGTCTTCCAAAAATTAATTTCCTTCTCACATATCACTGATCAAAATTTAATATAAACAATTCAGAATTTGGGGTTTTGTATTTATAAAAGGAAATATTTTAAAATCAGTTTTCCTACTCTATCAAAGGAGCTGCAGAACTACCAGAACAGACAGTTCTGTGGAGGTGTGTGACCACAGCACTACCATCATTTTGTTGAAAGCTCTTAAAATCTTCAGCTGTGGGAACTTTTGCATGAATCATGCAGATTGCTCTAGGTGCAAGCTGAGGTTTCTTAGTGATTATGAAGATGAGGATGGTGAAAACAAAATTTGATTCCTGATTAGTGCTTTGCTTTTCTTTCCCTGACAAGTAAGAGTCTATGGAAGTTATTTTAAAGAGATCTCTGCAAAACAACAACACGGGCGAGGATTGTTATGGGGAGTTGTAAGTTAATTCTGAAAGGTCTTGCACCACACATAAAAGAAAATAACCTTACCTTGACCTTCATGAAAAATGGTTGGTTCTCAATAAAACATAAGCATTACTTTTATCTAGAAAACTCCTCTACATACACTTATGGCATATGATTCTATATAATCAAGGGTCACTTGAGGAATCTGCATAGAATTCACCTGTAAAGTTATTGTACTCTGAATATTTTGAATTAATTATGACAGCCATTATGTCAGATCTTATATTCCAAATGAAAATGTCATTTTCATTCAGTAAATACATTTGGAACTTCTTATAGTTTTTAAGATTTATTTGTTTCATTTTTAATATAAGACAGACATAAACATTACATTCACTTAGTAGAATATAAATAAAGCTTTATGAGTAATTTAAAAAAACTCACTAAATTGGACAACATTTTTTTAACAGAAATGAAAGCTGAAGATGTCTGACTTGTACAAGTCTACAAGGCAGCAGAAACATATACTTCAGGAAAATCACAGTGCTTTCCTTTAACATTCTTTAAATCATTGCTATTCATGAAAAAAAGACAAGACTTTTCTCCCACAGCAGTATGGTCAGCCAACATTAAAAAGATAATTTGTGCTTTCAAAATACATACAGCTATTATAGTATATCAGTGAAATCTCAAATATTTCAGTAGCAATCATCTATAAGCATTCTTCTAAAAGATGCAACTCCATCCTGGTACTTTTTTCATGTCACTCAGCTACCTCTAACCTTAGTGATTAACTTTTAGCAGAAAAAAAAAACTAGCATAATTTTGCTATTAGCAGGTTTTACTGCATTGTTTCAAATTATTTCTCATAATAATAATAGCAATAACTTGCAATCAAAGACTTCCTTTACTATATTTGTAGAAGACATTAACAGTATTATATATTTTCTACTAACATATTCACACCATTGCTACCTTCATAAATGTCAGTAGAAAGCAAATAAGTGGTACAATCTTGAAAAATATTTCCACTTTTTTATACTGTTATTTTTGCAGGAGATGGAACGTTTCTTCTTTTTTCTTTCCTTTCTATGTCGTATAAAAGTGACATACCAAACTGGCAGGTTTGGGAATGGGCTTCTTCCCTGTCTTGAAGGGTCCCATAGGTATTTCCTGCCTCAGAAACCTTAAGAAAGATCTTTGATAACATCCTTTTGCCAGACTGTTTTAAAGTATTCTGTCCTTCTTTAAAAAAAAAGAACCAAAAAACCCCAAAAAGTTCAATGAAATTCTTTAGCTTGTTTCAAGAGAGGTTATGGCATCACTTTGCATCACTGCTACAAGAGCTTTTCACTCAGCTTGCAAATCCAGTGAAATTTTTCCCCAAGAAAGGAGTCAGGCCACAAGGCATTTCTGTAAGGAGAGTTTCAAACTCCTAAGCACAGCATCCACCTTTACAGTCTCCATAAAAGTTGGAGGAAATCAGACCGTTCAAAAGACAGCAGCAAGCTCTGCTCGGTTCCTTTGAAAAATGAAGCTGCCCTGTGCTGGAGGAGGTAACTCTGGATGGGGAATCCTGTGGAGCCTGGATGCTATCCCGCGGTCGTAGCCCTGGCAAGACAGAGGCACAGAAGCAGCTTCTGCTTGGTCCTTGACCCCTAGTGTGCCCTTTTGCTGTTCCCTGTCTCCAGGCAGCGAAACTCTTTGTAAATTGAGGGTTTTCTCAATCATTTATTCATTAAGCTTCTGGATGGTCATAGCAAAGCTAAAATACATGCCTGACTTATCATTTTTTTCTTTTGTTCTTACTTAATCCAAACTAAAGACTGAAAAAACACGAGATCTACTATGAAACTATTGTCCACCCTCATATGGGTCAGAAAATTTACCATTTTGAATTATGAGAATATTTGTGCATGCCATAAGATGCATACCAAGCAATACCCTTGAATCCTAGTCTTTGTTCTTTCACACTTGGATTATTACAGTTCTTTGGTTCTCTGCTGCGGATCATGACATGACATTTTCACACACATAGTCTGCTTCCAGCATTTTAATTGGTTTAAAACTGTTGGTAGCATCTTTTACTGTATTAATTTATTACTTCAGCGTTAGTCAACTGAAACCTTCGCCAGATGGCAATACAGCCCCTGAATACTGACGAGGAGAAAGAAAATATTTATATGATGCAAATGTTTGCTCATTCATTAAGTATTCATGAATTGTCTTTTAGAGTTTGTTTTTGGGGGTTTTTTTCTCCCTTTTTCTTTTAGCTGCAATGTAAAAGAAGCCTAAAGGTTCAAATTTACATCTCATGGCAGCATAATTATTAATAATCTAGCTCCCTATTTTCTGCCTAAAAATAGGAAAAAATCTTTGAAAATTTAGCACAACATTTTCCCTACCTACATTGGATAGCAAGAGAAGTGAAGTATTATGAAACTTCCAGCAATGTTATTGTGTGGCTTTCATCCTTTCTCTCCCCCACTGCCAAAGGAGCGACAGGGAAGAACAAGTAGAGATGACCTTCTCACTTCACCTGTAAGTACAAGCTTCTCTGCAGAACTCCTTAATACTACTCTCAAAAAAAACAGGGAGCACTAAAAATTGATGCTTAAGTATGTTGTCATGAAATTTCCTCCCTCCAGTACTGTTGGGCCCTTGGGGAAGTCACCTGTATCCAGCCTTATTTCTAATCACATTCCATCTATAGTGTTCAGACATCACTTATGTCAACTGACAAACCCCTGCATTTCTACCTCTTACTATTAAAATAACAAGATAATTAAATACACAGACAGGAAAGGGATTTGGGATGTGCAATGACTTACATTGATTAAAGCTGAAAGCACCTTTGTTGGTCCAATGATTCCAGGCACAGGGGGATAGGAGGTTTCCTTTTTCTCTTTTTTCTGCCCTTGACCATTAGTTTTCTGGCTGTCTTACTGAAAAAATCAGTTCCTCACTGTGCAGTATGTAACTTGAGAAAGCAATCTAAATTCAGACTTCTTCTTGGCCCTGAACATTTGAAATCCATGGGGTTTTGCTGCAGCCATTTGCTAATCACGGCATGACAGATCTATAACACTTGGCAAAATGTACATTTAGTTTTCTGATTCTCAGTCTTGACTAAGATTCCTCAGAAAGTCCAACCCTATGAACTAAACTAATAACCTCCTGACTAGGAAATTCCTATCCTCTGGGGAGCACAGCCTTTGGATTTCAAGCCTTCCAGTAGATTAAGAGTGGGATTGCACAGATCTGCCTCTAAACCTTGCTTGTCTTGCCAGTCCCTTATTTCATTGCACAGCACACACTGCTTTGTAATTCTCTCAGTTGAGAGTTCTTACCTGGATATTTCAAGCACATGGTTATTTCATGGTGTCAGCTCTTAAATCTTCCTACTCAAGGAATTTTTAAACAAACTAAATATGAAACAAAATAATTAAATATTAATAAATTTAATTAATTCAATTGTATTTTGCATGGTCTTCATGGTGCAATAGGTGTACCCTCCTGTTACACTGGGTTCTGGCCATCCTCAGCACCTTATCCTCTTCAGTGCATTGCTGGATTGCCTCACGCCTCCCAGACACAAAGGTAATGTTGATGGATTTTCTCTCTTGTTCCACAGTGCCACCTGTGCTGTGCTCAGGAAGGTGTACTCTGAGTAGTATGGCTGCCACCAGTAGTGACATTCCTAGGCAGAGCTTTAATTTCACATCACAGCCTGGAATCATGAGGGTGAACTCAGCAGTGGCTGCTTCATGGTATTAATAACTTGGATCCGGGCTCTAACACTCACTTTGTGCCCAAAGATGAATCAATGTTCGCTTCCAAAATCCCCCAGCAACTCCTTCTCTCTTGAGTATGTGCTACTCCTGCATCTGCTGGTGCTCCACTGGAAAGCACTGCGAGGTCCTGGGTTTTGCTCCTGTGCTCTCATGCTGTGGCCTTGGCTTTTATGCAGCACTAAAATTCCTTAAAAGAGGAAAATCTCATTTATGGTTTCTAATTTTTTCTTTAAAAGCCTCTGGACAAATCAATCCTGCAAATTCATGTGTTTTTCAGAAGAACCGAGAAAGGTAGTTGACCGTTTTTTACATTGCCAAATTTCTTTTGAATTACTTGCTCTAGGAGTATGCTTCAAGGTTCTCAGGCTCCAAACCCAGATCATGTATCAAAGGTAGATGCCTGTTTGGTTTTATCAGGTCCAATAAATCTCGTTAGTTGTGGAGAAGTTGTCATAATTTGCTGGACTGCATCTTGGCAGGTAAAGTTGTCATGACCACGAACACTCAAAGACATATATTATCTGGTACCTCAGCAAGCTTTTGGGGCGGATAAATTTCTGCTTAATCACATTGCTGCTTCTCTACCTAGCTGTAGACCAGCGCACTCTGCTTTCTGAAGGTGATCCTGTAGAGAGATGAAAGCAAGACTTTCAAAGCCTAACTTTGAGATTCATGAAGATCAAATCTCTCAAAGTTGTATCACCAAAGGAAAACCTTGGATCTGATAACTCCTGATTCTGAATATACCATGAACTATAAAGCTCGCACTATATATCTGTAAAAGTGTCACAGCTTTCAAACAACTAGAAACCAAATCATACTTCGCTGAATGTCTTCAGAGATATGAATGGATACATTCTTCTGCACACCTGAATTTAGCATGAATTTTATAGAAGAAACACAACCATAGTAGTTCCCTGAATTTAAGCAAAAAACAATTGGCAAGACACAACAATTTTAGCAGAGTTGAATGAAAAATATCAGCAAGAGAGATCTGTATTAAGTCTTTTATTTTTTTTTTTTTACACAACAGTAGTCAAGTATTTAGTAGGGAATCAGCATTTGACATCTACTTTAGGAATTAACGGATAAACTATTTGGACATTATTCCAAAATTGCCCTACTCACTACACTCAGTTTGTGCCTTGGAATGAGTATATTCTTGAGGCTGAAATTCATATGAATTGACTATCAGCTGATTTAATCTTGTCATGTTATTTTTGGCTATATTAATTTTATAACTTCTGTGTGCCGAGTTTATTATTATCATTAATCAACTGACCAAGTATTGTTTGCTAATTGTATTGTTCAATATAAATCAGTTCAACAAAAACTGGAATCCAGCTGTTGCTTTTCACGTTTATTTGTTCTTCTTCATGTAATTGCCTATCATTTGGGTGTGGGAGGTTCTTTCAAAACAGCAATAAAAATCCAGAGAATTAAAATAGAACATTTACAATTCTTGAGAACTCTAAATTCTGTCCTCTGTCAAAACTAAAATTGAAAAATCAGATATTCTTAAATTTTGGATTTTGTAATATCTCAGTATTTAATGTTAATGAGTTGCTTGCAAAAATTGATCAATTTAAAAACAAACAAACAAACCTAGAAAAAATGCCACTCTAGCTCTCTTATAATCATATTGTCTACAATGACAGTAGTAATTAACAAAATTATCAGCATTTTCAGTATGTCAGGCTTTATTCCTGGCACTGTTATCTCCATTTTTCCTCATTCTCCACTTTCTCCCTCCTCCTGAGATTACTTAGAAAAATAACTCGCATGTTAAACAGAAAAAAAGTTACCTTTTTCTTATCTTTAATAACCAGAGTTAGTTCTTGCATCTACAGTTCCTGATTCCAGAAAGTTTTAGCTTTTTTCCTTGACAATTTTGTATTCCCAGTGGTCTGAGTTCTATTGCCATCCTAAACTTCTATTGCTTCAGTCTGCTTGTTGAACGCTGCCTTCCTTAGCCAGGATCTCCTACACGAGCAGTCAACTCTTCATGTACTGCACTCTGGTTAACAAAACATGCTTGTAAAAATAGTCTTGTAAAACTAAACTAAAAAAAAAACCCAGGACACACTCACACTTGTAAATCTAAAGTGCCTCGTTGTAAAGGGAATGATTTCCTGAGATGCTCCATTCAGCCAGCATCATGAGCTTTTCAAGTAAGGTTTCTGTATTCTCGGCACCTCTGCACTTCCCTCTGAGTTCTGAGCAAATTGATGGAAGATGTGAGTGCCTTCACAGAAATAAGATGAGAGAATAAAAAGCTGATTCCTCCTCTCTAATGTTAAATTAAAAAAAATAATTTAACGAGAATAAATACCATGTGTTAAGTACATTTAAATTGCTGCTGGTTTTGTTGAACTTAACTTCTACCCCTGTGAAAATATAATAAACATACTGTTGCAGCAATACTGAATTCAGTTTCTTCTCTTAGAACATACTCCAAAATTAGAATCCTTCAGAAAATTTAACTATTGCCATTTGACAAAGTCTGTTTTGTCAGCAACAAACAGATTTCTCACTTCTGTTTTAGTAACCCTACTGACATGATTATGTGTGCGTAGCTAACTGGGACAGGAACGTTGATAAGGAAAAGCAAGTCACCTGAATCTTAGCTTGAGCTTGCACATTTTGGAAAGGAAAACTACAAGTTCTCACCTCATTCTTCATTATTTTGGCGGAATGAGTAAGAATTCCAACTCCAGCAAAGTCAAGTGCCATAATGTATGCATCTAAATTCGTACTGGCACACTGCAATCTAAATGGAAGCACTCAGGAATGCAGCCTAAGCCTCAAAACTGTTCAGTACATGCACCTTCTGCATTAATCAGGAGAGCGACCATGGGCACCTGTGAAACTCAGGGTAGCTGTTCTGAATGCTTACAGTTGAAAAACTCACTAGTAATTTAGTTTCCCCCTGGTTCAAGAATTTGGAATGAATGCTGTTTTTTCTCAGCATGGAAGAGGACAGAAGGTTTTGTGTATTATGATGAGTATGTATGCCAAAAGTATAAACACAGCTAAGATCACAGTAGAAAAGTATGGAAATGCAAATACTTTTACAGTTTTTATGATAACTGGAAACAGTTTGAATTTTTTTTATACTTCCAGTATAATAATAAGAAAATTAGCATCAAATTGCCACAGTAATGAATAAAATCACATTTATTATTAGTCAAGTATCTGGAAGATTTTTAAGTGCTGATTAAAAAGTCTAATGTGAATTTTAATTTTAATCACAATTTTAAAACTTTTGAAATTTTCCTGATGAATGTTTACATCCAGCTAAATGAAAAATTAAACAAAAGACACATTTCTATGATTTGCATAGTTGATTAAAATTGCATAGACTATTTTCAGTTATTTTTCTTCAAAATGCAAATAATCCCAAAAATTTGTATTAATTACTTTTTCAGGAATACATAATGCAATAATGTAAATTGATATAAATCCATATACATATACATATAACATTATAAGTTTAATTCTATGAACTAGGAATATGACAGGGAGTATCCTCCTACTTCTTATTTATAGTAATTTATAGTACAAATATTACATATGCCTCTCAATTTCATTGTCTAATCAGGCTGAGTTCATGCCATACTGAACAATATACAATCTAGTTTCCTAAACATAGTCCAAAATTCTTTGGAATTTATGGTTTTGTTTTCTTTGGTGTTTTTTGTTATTGTTTTTGTTTGATTGATTGATTGATTTTAAGGAAAATCCCTTATACCACAGTGGGGACTTGGACTCTTCCCACAGTGATAAAAAACCTATTAGTTATTACTCTTCCTGACTTTTATCTCCTGTTAGCATATGCCCTGACCTTTACCTTTTCATGTATTTGATTCAATCATTTTTCTTCAATCCACCTACCTTCATTTACTTTTAATTTTAGAGATTTGCTAAACTGAATGATGCTGGTCAAGGTATATTTCATAGATTTTAACAGTATTTACCAAATAGTTTATGGTTTGTTTTTGTTTGGTTTTTTTTTTATCATAAAGCATTTTAAAATGTGTATTTTAGATAAGCTGGTTTGGAGGTCTTTAGAAATATTTAGATGTGCCTGACATAGAAATCTTCAATGGTCACTTCTTCAGACAGTTCTGGTAGAGATGCCTCACTTTATCCACTATAATTCTGTAGCTCTGCCAATTTTATTTGATGTCCAGCTCCAGAATGCCAAGATAATTTAGCTGTTCCAAATGCCTGCAAACACTTTCCTGTCTTTTTATGACAAATTTCTGGACAAAATATGTCCACGTCCCTTCAGAGTAGCAGCCAGCAGTGGTGCTCACTCTTCTCAGTCCAAAGGTTCGTTTCGCTTAGTATTTCATACCAGGCGTAATAAACTTTCCAAGATGATTTTTCTTCAAAGCTGAGTGCTTTCTGACTTGGTCAATTAAACAAATTGTCTGTGTAAGCATTTGTCTTGGGTTATCATAGCAAGAAAAGTGATGCTGAATTCCACACCCATAGAGAGGGTTGTCATTCTTTTCCATACCAGGCATTTTGTTCATTACTGAAGATAGAATTATGTTATTAAGGATAAAGTGTGTTTTTTATGCTATAGCTGCAATTCTTTCACACACATCAACTTTGCTAGCTAAGATGAAAACCTTCTGTTCATCCATATTCCTTAAGAGGATGCTACACATTAGGACACCAAGGAAGAAAGATGCTAATAAATTATGCTTTTTTAGTTAGCTAGGTAATTTGTTGCTTCTATACCTAAATTTTGTCATCCCCTGCATGTGTTCATTTACACCATACTACCACTTGAAGTCTACAAGCATCAATCCTTATGCTAGATTATGTACAAAAGCAGGGATACACCTCCAAAAATGTATGCACGGTAGACTTTAAAACAATAGATGAAATGGTAGCAATGTAAGCTTTTCCTATCACGCTTCTATCAGATTGTGTTTACATTTCTAAGTGAACCTGGAGGCTCTCCTTCCAAAAGCAATCACACACAAACAGAATTGTGAAAGGGCTGCCATTTATGAAATCAGTTTCATCCGCCTTACATTTTCCAACCCTTTACAACAATCCCTCACTCTACATGTGTATTTGGCTTTCACAGCAGCTATACAGACCTTTCAAAACAGTTCTTGTTACAAAAATCTTTGTTCTTTTAACTCTTCGTTCTTTAAGGCGAAAAGCTTGCTTACTTCTTTACCATTGGAAGTTAAGCTTTTTTTTTTTTGTCAAATTAACAGAAAAAAATCTTTTCATTCTCCTTGAGTCCTGGCTGATTGATTAGCAATTCAACAGCATAGTAACACATATTTCCTTTGGAGGATAATTGCATCTAAAACATTTTGTAAAATGTTTCCTTTTTCTCCTTGTAATAATGGGGCAAATCTTACTGTCATTGTAGGTTTAGTTTAGTACTTTCCTTTTTTTTCCTTAGTTTTCATCTGCCATTTTTTCTTATATTTGCTAGTTTTTCTTCCCCTTCTACAGATACTTAGAATCTATGATGCAGTGGATGATATCAGTCTTGAAAAGTCCATGTCTCTGAAATCCCGCTTCAGCCTATGAATTACTGCTGTGTGTGGGAAGACGTTTGAAGTTTCCACATACTCCCTGGGCAAATTTGTATCCCGTTCAAAAACACTAAAGTCTGCAAGTGCTATCCAAATGAATTTATTTGCATGGGAAAACTTAGTTGATTTTTTTGTTTTTAAAGACTGATAGATCTTTCCATTTAAGATTTAACAAAAATGTATAGTAGCCTTCTTAATACATGTTCTTGATATCTATGTAAGTCAATCTATTGAAATAGATCTAAATCTAAAGTCAGTGTGAAAATTCTACAGTTTAGTTGATTAAATTTTCAAAAGCTCCCCAGTTTCATAAATTGCAGATATATTTCATTCAGAAAAGGGAACAGAAACTCCAGACCTGTTCAGGTGCTTCTAAGTGTATTTATTTCCTTGAGATGGACATATTAAAATTTTTTCTTAATTTCCTACATCCTGGTGATACTGCCTAGGATGTAGGAAAGAAAGGCCTTTACTTTGTATCTTTGGAGGGTGTTAGCACAATTTAGTTTATTCTAGCTGTTTTCAGGGATTCTAGTGAAAGTGATGATTCCATATTTCAAAACCCTTAGGATATGTTAGATTTGCACACAACAAATGTTCACAATCCTCATCTATTTTTGAAAGCAGAGCCTTAAATAATGCAATGAGACAGACTGCAATGTTGAATAGTTAAAAATATTTTTCTGAAAAAATATTAAATTAAATTTAAAAAAAAAGAAAGATAAGTTAATGTAAAAGAAGCCTTGAAGTGTATAATCCATTACAGATAAAGCAACCACATGGTTAGATACCCCCACAACTCATAAAATAGATCCCTAAGGATGAGTATTTAACAATGATGTTATACTTTGAAATAGGTAATTCCTACTCATATTTTTTGATGCTCGTACTTCTCCCATGTAAGGTAGATTAACACAAATTAATTTTCACACTAATCCATCTATCACACTAAAATGTCTCATTAAGCTTTTCCAGCTTCAGTCAATTTACAAAACTAGTAAAAGCATTGCCATAGTAATTATACTGGATTTTACAGTATAAGGTGCTAATATGGCAATTTCGCCTACAGAAATTTATGACAAGCATTTTAACCAAGACTAAAAATAGTCACTAAAGAAATTATGATGAATTAGAATATTTTACCAGTGAGAATTTAATTTTAGTGGAATACCCTAAATATAGTTTCAAATGTGTTTGTAAGGAGTGACTTTGTATTCAATGTTCACACAGAAATATGAAGACAGTATAGCTGTTTTGCACAAAATTGTGGCTTTTACAATGTCTTCATCTAATTCCAAATATTTTACACTAAACAGAGCAATTTTCTGATATGTGACATTCATGAAATTTAAATTATCACAGTATCTAAGAAGTAAATATCACCTTTGTATTGGAATTAAAATGAAAATTATGTACAACTGTCATTTGAAGTCACTGAAGCATCTATATTCTTAATTCTAGTTTTTCTACTGATTCTTACTTTTCTTTCAAAAGACTGACACAATGTAGACCAGAAACAGGAGACATCAGAACTTTTCAGTGGGTTAATTTACTATATAAGTCAATTAAACAACCTGAGCTAAAATAGCAATCTGAACCCAAAGAATGGAAAAGACTATTAGAACACAGGGAGATGATTAAGTCATTAGCCCTCTTGGATAGAGAGAGAAAGCTAAATATTGATTTTAGAATATTGATGTCTTAGTTGGATGTTAGGCATGAGGAAATTTATTGTATGCCAAAAAAACTAATACATCTGCTGACTCTATGATTTGTAATTTTTTAATCTCTTTTAGGTTTATCACTTCAGTGACAAATTCTAAAGGTAAATGTTGATTTCCCTTTAGAAGAGGGACTAAGGGAATGGAGGAGGAATGGTTTGGTAAAGAATGCTACTGATTACAAAATGTTTTTTTTTTTCTTTACTTGTCTTGAGTAAGTGCCTTCTGTTACTTCATGGCTGAATGTTTTTGCTCACAGAATTTGTGGTACAACATTTGGTTCCCTGGGTAAAATTAATTACATTCTGTTTACATGTAGGTTATCTGTTTATGATGTTTGCCATTTATTGTACTGTTATTGAAGAATAACTGAAAATCTTAAATTTGTTATTTTGACAAGATCTCTTGCCATGTCAGAAAGCATAGATGACAGAAGACTACAGAGTGGAAATAAATGTCTTAGGGTTAAGTATTCTAGCATTGGTTAAAAGAATCTAATTATTTTCCATACAGATTTCAATTAACAGGGATTATGTCAATGAAACATATTTAATCAGTTTATATCTGAAATATAATTTAATAACTTCATGTACCTTTTTACTTAACAGTTTGCAGCATATGATTTCGTTTGTATAAAGCCAAGCATTGAGATTTTTAAAAATTTTGTTTAACAACTCAGATCTAAATTATCATCAGCTAAAATTCCTTTCCCCAAGACTATCATCCTTACCATGAGCAGAAAGATTTTAATTTCTTTATCATGTTTAAAATGCAGATAGTTATGATAAGCACATGCTAAGTGTTTACCTTACCTGAGATTAGATAAACTTCTAATCATTCTCTTGTTCTGTGATCCGAGTTACCCTTCATTGATGGTGATCTTCATTACACTTTATTAATTCTTAGAACCTGTGTGTTTAATCTCAGAGCACGCAGTTCAGTCTAAAATCAATTCATGTTTTTGGTGACACCATCAGGGAATAAAACAGAAAATAAAAAAATACTACTGGGGAAGTTAGAGGGTTAAAGACTTCCCTTGTGGTTCAAGTCCACGTTAATCTTTCAAATGAAGGACATGAAAAATTAACATAACACTGGAACACAGCAACACAATGGGACACAACAGAGATATAAATTAACTATGTATTAAAAGAGTAATACAGACTTTTTTGCTATCAGCCAAAGAAAACCAGAAGTCCAATCATAATGTATTACACTCACAGTGATTTAAATAATTTTTAAAAAGTCTAAAACCTAAATGTTCCTTAAACATCCAGAATGGCTAATATCCATATCATCCAGAAGGCCAGGCTCCACTGCCACACACATCCCTTATCATTTTTACACTCAAGTCGTCAGGAGAGGCAAAGGTGGCACTGGTAACATTTAGACACATGTTACACATATGACGGCACCATATGTGCCCTTCTCCCATCCAGCAGTTGTCTAAAGAAGACCTTGGAAGCAAGGAAAATGGTTATGTGGGTTTTATTTTTAAAAAGAATGCAGTAATTTCTTCCTGAAAGCTCAATAATTACCAAAATGAAATTAAAAATTATTGAACAGAAATACTGCTGTTTATTTTAAAAATGACTTTGAACTTATACAGTATAAGTTAATGAATTTGTTGGATAAACAGTAAATTACAGTTTTAGGGAATAAGCATCTAGTACAGCAGTCTTTTTAGCTGCAGCTGGTCTCTGCATCCTTCGGATAAACTCCAGTTTTCAAAGTTGTATGTTGTTTGATGTTGACACCCATTATATTTGTTCCTCACATCATTAAAGACATGTTTAAGACAATAAGCACATCCTAAAAGCATTGCAACCTTTTATCATGTAAATGAAGATAACTTCTTGATAGTTTTCAGACTCCTGTTAACTTGAGCAATATTATAAAACAGCATATGGTTGTATTGCACTTCTAAATAAAATATTTGAGACCAGAGTACAAGATATTTTCAATTAAAAGAGGAAGAAAAATAAGTTTGGTGTAGTATGGCACTTGTGCTTGCCATCAAAAAAAAAGATGTTGATAAAATTAATGCCTTTGAATGAAGGAGAACAAAATCTTGTGTGTCAGGTCCTTCACTAAAGAGTGTTATAATCCTTGAAAATATCTCAGAGGGCAAACAATAAGAAAATATAATCTTCAGAAAAATTGTTCAGGGAACAATTGTTTTCCCTCATCCTTTCTTTTTCCTTGTTTTTCTTTTTAAGAAATCAAATATTAAGCTAGGCAATTTTACTCAAAGAAAGACATACAGGAGTTTACAAAGGTACATTTGCTGGTAATATTCTAATGACACAGGGTAAAAAAAAAAAAAAAAAAAAAAAGTCCAAACCTGAAGAAAGGGAATGTCCTGTTAAAGTAAGGAAATGAAATATACTTAAGTCTTTATTCTGTTTTGTCTATTTTTCCCTGTTTCAATGTTATTAAGCAGTTCAAATTCCTTCAGACCAGAGTTGTTCTTCTAAAAAAACAAGCTCTCCACTGCATTGAGAGAAATAAAGTAATACATTCCAACTAATTTCAATAGCAAAAAGCATTTGAAATAGGGTTAATTTCACTGTATTGTATTTAAACAGAATAGAAGCGTGTTTACAATCCCCAGCTATGCTGCCTCCTGAGGCTGCAGCACACATTTCAGTTCATCCCTTATACTAATCTAGTGCAGACTGACATTTTGCAGCAGAAGTTGACCGCGTAACTTTGTAGGACTCTCCTGAATGCTATGTTGTCCTCATATAATTCTTTGGGACAAAGAACTGCTTAGAAATCAGTGTGCTTAATTATTTTTCTTTATCCATCAGAGAAATTATTCTTGTAGTTGGACACCACTAAGAGTACTATGTAAACTTTACTCTCTCTCTCTCTAGTTTGCTGCTGAGAGCCCACAGAGAGTATTTGTTTTACAGCTGGATTTGTACTTGAAAAAACAAAATCTGGGAAAATGCTATTCTATGGTAAATACGGCACCTTCATCCATCATTTCTACATGAGAAGAGATATAAATAAATTCTGTTAGAGATGGCATCCACAGATACTGCTTATCCATGTAAAAATGTACATAGCCAGTATCAGAATTTCTTCCACTGCACCACATCTAATACAAATGCTCATTTCAACCATCACAAGGGTTTTTCTTCAAAACAGTGTAAAATCCAATGTGCTAAGAAACAAGCAGCGTAGTGAAAGCAAATGAACTGTTAAAATGCACAGACAATTATTGCTTCAGGCAAAAAGGGAGATCATTGGCCAGATACTTGAAGGAAAGCACACTTTGTGATTACTCACTGAACACTTTGACTATTCAGACATGTAAAGCTAACAGTCTCTCAACCATATTTAAATGGAGATCCAAAGTCTGCCTTTGCACAGGAAAGCAAGCTGGGAAAAAGCTGAACACCTTCATCACACTTGTAATTTCTGCAGGTAATAAACAAACAAGCCAGCATCTGATTTCACACCTTCACCTGAGTTTATCACTTTCATCTGAGTTTAATGGACAGTTGTGTTTAAGAATTCTTATTCCTTACACAAATATGCGTCTCAAAAAACCGGCAGATAGAATTTTCTAATGTTAGACACAATTCTAATCAAAAGCCTTGTGTCCAAATGCTTGTTCTAAATTTGTTAAACAAGCAGAGGGAACTGTTCTGTCTCCTGTTCCAGGGTTACTATTAAACACAAAATGTAAATGAAGTTGAAATACTTCATTTAGATGGGCCACAGAATGCATAAAATGGAAAATATATAATGCAGTTAATTTCTGCAATAATTCACCTTCATGGGAGGTGTGTGATTAACAAAAAATTTACATCAATAGATGGCACTAAAAAAAAAGAAGATACTTTGAAAATTATCTTTGGATGTGTTACGTATGAGTTAACCTAACTACAANGGATGTGTTACGTATGAGTTAACATTTCCTAACTACAAACACAACTATCTTAAATGTTTACATCAAATATGTTGTGTATCACAAGTATTTTTTTTAAGAAAGAAGGATATGGGAAGGAAAATGTGCCATGGATCTGTCTAAAATGGCATCTACTTGAAAATATCTACTTGATTCAGATGATAGGCAAGTTTTTATTAAAGCCTTCAAGAGCAAATAAATTTTTTTGAAACCTAGAAATCCAGTCTCTGAAACTCAGTGGTGTTTTGAAATTAATTAGATCGGCTTGAAGTGAAAGGAGATGACTGGTAGCAATTAGCAGATATTTCTGGTAGCTCAAGACACAGCAAGAATTGTACTTTGTAATTAACATTTTTGAGCTTTTTCTTGGATTATTTCCCACCAGCACGTCTTTCTCATAAATCTGAAACCAATTTGCAAATGTCATTAATTTAAAAACACACTTTTATTACAATGACATCTTTACTATGAAAAATTACAATGAAAAATACTCATGCTCCTAGAGTTTCATTCACTATCTGTACAGAACACTAAGCCTTTATTACAAATTTATTTCTTCTGCTTCTCCAGTGCTCTTTGATTTTTGTTTTGTAAAGTTTGTCCAGAACTGTGTTATACTGAAGAAACAAATCTAAATCTTGTTATAGATATACATATTCTACAAGTCAGGTTCTGATATATACTGTAACTACACACTATCGTATGCTGGGTAGTGATTTTCTATAATTCTTTGATCATATCTGATAAAATTAATTTAGACAGTTATTTAGAGATATTCACACAGAGTTTTCCACTGATAAATAGTTGGAATCCTTTTTAAAAAAAGGATACCACCATACAGAATCGTAGTAGGGTTATTAGAAGGTTCATCAGCTTAAGCATCCATATTGTAATAGCATATAGCAGTATTTTGAGAGAGTAGAAATATGACCTAACACCTAAACATTGTGTCTTCAGTCCTAGAGTCCTAGTGTTGGGGTTCTCTCTTATAATGATGTTTTCAGCTGCAGAATGTTTTGCATTGAACAAATGGAGTTCAGTTACTTTGGTCTCTAAGCTGTATTTGTAAAAGAAATACTTGTGTTAATTTTGAAGACCTTTGTCTACATCCTTCCTGACAGCCAGCATAGGCACCACATGGGAGCACACACCACGGTCTGTAGCTATGCACTTGGGCTGAAGGGGAAAGCTGAGAGGGAACAAGGAATTGTACCTGTTTGCCCACTCATTCAGCTTTTTCCCTTACCTTCCACTACTCACAGACAGCACCAATATGGGTCTCTGAGAAACACAGTTGATAACTAAGGAACTGAAAAGATGAGATGGCAACAGTCTCTGGCTTTGCAATGATATACAAAGCAAGACCAAAGAGAAGAGGACCACTGGAAATAAATAACTGTGAATTCTGTAACCTGATATGGGACTTGTTCAGAGAGCGGTGTTATACCAACTTGCATCACCTGCAGTACAAGTTCTCAGCTCCCGTCCTAAGCACATGAGGACACAGCACAGACTCCTCTAATGGGATACTGCACAGAAAATTACTGTTAATTTGATACGTCTTGTTGCTGGGAAAAAGTTTAATTTCATTCTCTTCTCAAACAGATGATCACAAGCATCCAAGGTCACAAAATACGTTGAGAATATTGCCCATTATTAGTTGTCTGCAGGCAGCAGCAGTTCAGGTTTCCCAGAATCATCATCAATTCAGTTTCTCAAATAATACGAGAGTGAGGAGTGGAAAATGAGGCTGTACTTTGAGAATTTTTATGAGGCAGGAAATGTCTATTTAGTTGCTGACTGCAGTTGCACTTCTCTAAACATAGCAGGAGGAAGAGAGAGAAGAGAATAGATGTTCCTCTTAATACAAAGAGTTAACAGGAGAATGAGAACCGATGAGAAGGAAGAAAGAAGGCCATCAACACCTACTGCCAGAGGAGCTGAGCTGCTGAGCTGCTGCCAGCTCATACGGTTGTTAATTCCTGAGTATTGTGTCCTCAAAGACTTTAAGGAACAGGTGAAATGGTGAGTCTGTCAGTCACTTTCCAACTTTTTCTCATTAAGAAAGGAATCACAGAATCACAGCACAAGCTGAATTGGAAGGGATCCATCAAGATCCTTGAATCCAACTCCTGGTTCTGCACAGGACCATCCCTAAGAATCACACCATGTGCCTGAGAGCCTTGTCCAAATGCCTCTTGAACTCTGTCAGGTTTGGTGCTGTGACCACTTCCCTGAGGAGCCTGTTCCAGGGCATAACCATCCTCCAGGTGAAGAACCTTTTCCTGGTATTCAACCTAAACCTCCCTGACTCAGCTTCAGGCCACTTCCTCAAGTCTTGTCACTGGTCAGGAGAGTGAAGAGATTGGTACCTGCCCTCCCACTTCCTCTTGTGAGGAAGTTGTAGACTGTGATGAGGTCTCCCCTCAGTCTCCTCCTCTCCAGGCTGAACAGACCAAGTGACCTCAGCTGCCCCTCCTACGGCTTTCCCTCAAGGCCCCTCACCATCCTTGTGGCCCTCCTTTGCATGCTTTCTAAAAGCTTAATGCCTTTTTTATATTAGGGTGCCCAAAAGCACACACAGGACTCAAGGAGACAATTACATCTTATAAAGGAGGTTTTTCTTTTATGGCATATGCCACGATATGTACATTTTGGTGAGGCCTGTTGTAAATGTTTTTACATTATGACTATTTCACCAATGTTTGTAGCTGTATTAAGCTACAAAAAGAGGTCAGGTGGCTTTTGGTTGTCACTATTGATAATAATAAGCATCCACTTTATCGAAGAATGAAAATAATGTAAGCAATGAACAATGAGTTTCTGCTAAAAATACAATTCTTACTTGCTCTTTCTCTGTTATTACTTTCCCAAACTGCAAACAACATCAGTCATTGAAGACAAACTGCTGTGCTATGACAGAAAATATATGCTTGCCTTACAGTCATGTTTTTCTTCTTTTATAATGGACATTATTCATAATGGAAATAATAAATCTTAATGACTGGTTTCAAGAAATTTGGTGTCAGACAAGTTCATATTTTATTCAATGTTTTAAGAATTGTTTTTCAGAAAAAAATGATGTAGTAAATCAGACCCCAAGAAAATTATTCATCCGTATAGATTCACAAGCTATTCATGATCATAGTGATCATGAAGTTTGATCTCATATAAGCCACAGGCTGCTGAATTTTTCCCTTACCAAGTTACAAATTGGAAGTACTGACTATCTACAACTACATGGCTTAATCAAGTCAATGGTAAAATGATCTGATTTTTTTTGTTGTTTTTTTTCTGATGTATTCTTGTTTGTTGGGTTTTTTTAATATTGAAGCAAGACTAATTGAATCACAGCATTGTTACTAGACATTTATGAACTGGGATACCACTATTCTACTTTCCCCTTTTATTAACAATTAACAATTACAGCCATAATGTCAAAATAGAAGCCTGTATCTGTTGCAAAAGAAAGGACCATCTAGTAGAAAGAATACAGGACTATTCCATAGCGGTGTAGCGGGCTTGTTGATAGGATTTACTTGCTGTTGGGACTGTGTAAGTACATAGTCTTTTTGAAGTCCATAAATACATAAAATTAGAGATAATTTAAAGACTGTTTAGATTTTTCTTCAAAGGACTTTTTAACCCAATGTGTTAATCTTTCTCTTCTATTCCTTGTGCTCATTATTGAGCTGAACAGTGTATAAGTACCAGACTGGAAATTATACTTTTCTCATGAAAGGAACATTATTGATAGTCAGGGATAAATTAATGTATTTCCTATCATATCAAATTACTGAAAGAAAACAAAAATGAGAAGCATATAATAATCTAATAGGCCAGTGTTATGCCCCCAAACAAGAGGAAAGCCAATAAGATGACAGGAGCCTGGAGAAAGATTTTCCTAAAATTAGAGAAGTGTTAATAATCAAAGAGAGGGGAGAGGTAGAACTACCCAAACAACATCTCTCATATGAGCCTGAACCATGTAAAATACTCACATCCTTAAATTAGCCTTAGGTTCCTTGCCTATTACGAGGGTTGGTCACCTCAAAGGAGTATTAACAAGAGTGAATACAGAACTGCTGAACCTAATACCCCAGTACAGGTGGGTTTTTTAGCTGAATCCCTCTTCAGAATAGTTATACAGAGATACCTTCTTAAACTTATGGTTCAGAGCTGGAATTTGCTGCACCTGGCATAGGCACAAGTGATTTTTATTCTAAAGATTGCCAGTTATACATATAAACATTTCCTTTTTAATCAAACATTTTTACAGTCATAGCATTTAGAAGTCATTTGGAAATCACAGTTCAATTCTTTTCTCTAAGAGGATTTAAAACCTTTTACCTTCTACAAACAGGCTGGGTACTGGGGTTGAGATGACCTGGCTCATCCTCCTGAAACTCTTCCATGTTCCATTACAGGTCTGCTCATCCAGGAACAGCGCTGCCAAGATGAACAGCAAGGTGCTCATCACAGAAGGCAGACTGCTGATCCTATCCAACAACATACAGCATACTATGAATAAGATTCACATACTAATACTGAACTAGACTTCCTGAATATAAACTAAATGAGTAGCATTTAAGCAATGGAAAGACACAGCAATAGAATTATTATTAGCAGATTTGATTTGTATGAAATATTTTCATGAGTGCACCAGTCCTTTTTTCTTCCCTTCACGCTTTTGAAAATATTTGCATTATATTCCTGGTAACAGAAACATTTGTAAGCATAACTCTATGCGATTCTTTTCACTAGGGCATAGGTTTGTTTGTACAATGGTTTTAGTCAGCGTGGGAGAAGAAAGATTCATTGATGGCACATAAACATGTTAACACTGGTACCTTATGGTGCACTGGTCTGGTCAATGCAGTCTTTACATCCCAGCTTTTGCAGCTCTACTTACATGGAGGGTGAAGAAAGGATTTCTTGTTTGGTTTATGTGAAGAGAAACAACTAGAAGATAAACATTATGAAAAGTGTGACCCTGAAAGAAAGGAATTATCAGTAAGATCATCTGTTTATTTGTAATTGTTTATTTATTGTAGTCTAAACTGAAATGGAGACGAGAAATACCCTCATCATTTGTTAATAAAATTCAAGAAATAACAACAATAAAATATGAAGACAAACAGCATTTAAAGAAAATATTTATTTTGACTGTTCTTAATGTTTATTTTTTCATTATATATGAAAAATGAATAAATAAATAAAATTCCTATTTGTTAACTATTGTCTTTGCATGAAGTTATGTTTATAAATTATACTTAATACTCAATTTCATTAATGTAGTTTCAAATAATTTAGCTTTTGGGTAAATACAAAACCACACAAAGTTTAAAATAAATAGAAATTGATAGAATTCTTTAGCCAAAACAAGCACTGATGCTGATGCTAAGAAAGCTAAGCAGTGGTTAAAACAGTACAGAAATGGAATGTGACGAAGAAGCAAATGCTAAAATTGAATTTTATGGTCTGCCCCGTAGATTATTTTATCGTTTTAGGTATCTATATCTCTGCAACCAATGTCTGGAAGTATTCCAATAGCCTGAATGAGGATCAAAGTTACAAAAATTATTAAAATGCTTGAGAAAACAGTTGGAACACAGCTTGCTACTCAGAAATTATAAAATCATTCACAATTCCTTTCTCATTTTTTTGCCAGTTAACAAAGCAGACTAATAATTTAAAAACTAGTTACCACATGTTTCCTCTGAACACATTTATTAATCACAAACATTATTTGCCAAAAAAAGATGATTAATAATATAATTTACTTCTCTGTGGAAATGAAATCTGCTCTGGGTTGGAAATACACAATGGGCACCTTTGTACATGAACCTGACAATTTAAGACCATTTGTGCGTACCCCTCTGTAAAACATGGTTGAAAAAAATCCCTTCTTGTTTCACTTCAGTGATTTCTCACTTGGTGGAAATTCTTCTGCTGAAACTAGCAGAAAATATTTGCCTGCAGCTTCTTGTGTGAGCAGGTCTTCTATCTAATTAAAAGACCTTGATAACATATGGAAATGTGCCATATAATACCTCCTGCATTGAGGAATAATGCATCAGCACTGATAATCAATTTTTAGTCCACAATATCAATGATCATTACAACTATAAGTAAAATCTTAATTTCAATTAGAAACAACTATTAAATTGCCAACATTTACAAAGCCCATCATACCATTGTTACTTTGAGGATATATAGCCTTGTTACAACTAGAAAAAAACTCTCTCCCTTTCTGTCACGTAATGAATATAATTCACACAAATGTGCTACTTGTTCTTGTTAGCAAGTTGCTAAAACTAAATAAAGAAAATAATAACAAGGTGAAAAAAATCACTTATACAACATCATTTGCAGATGCATTTTCAGCAGTATTTATGTATCTCCTGAACATGAGATCTCTGTGGCAGATTTGAAATATTCCTGTATTAAACAAAAGTTTAACAATATTGACAATTCAGGACTGCAAGAGACTACTCATAGAGGAGGCTTGTTCCCATCAAGAACTCTGGAAAACATAAATTAATTTTGAAAACAGGGAGCATACAACCTCTTCCTTGAATCAGCAAATGAAACAGCAAAATAGTCAGCAGGCAGCCAAATCACTCCTGGTTTTTATCACCAGAAGAGCAGAGAAAGCCTGAGGGATTACTGGTGATCACACTGGGTTTCACAGAACAGCAGGGAATTTCACCCAGTTTTATGTTTTACAGGAAACATTTGGTACTTTGGAACTTCCTTGCTTAACTTGGAGCTAACTTTTTCATGTCAAAATGGCTGCAAGTGCTGGAGATGAAATGGCAGAAACAGCTTAGTGCCAAGGGAACATACACAAAAATCATACGGTTCAGCATTTTGGTTCTTTTAGTTTTGTTTCTTTTTATAAACATCCCCTATGGATACAGAGCTGTTGGGCTTCGAGTCATGGAATGGCATTTTAGAAAACACTGGTGTGACCTCTAATATTGAGGGGTTTTGCATGGAAACTGGCATCAAACACCGTCTGCTCACATGCTCAGCCTGTCCTTTGAAGCAAGCTCATCCCAATATCTCCAGCTGAGGAAACCTTCCATCACTTTTCCAGGAGCTAAAGGTAAAAACAAAAAACCCCTACCCTCATAAACCTTGTTTAAGCCTTACTTTGGTAAGTCTTTTGGTAATTCTTTTGTGAACATAAAAAGTAGCTTTGAGCTAATGGTATCTACATTTCAGTTAAGCAGACATTTTAAACAGGTGAATGATGCTAAAGTTGTTAGTTTGGGGTTTTTAATTAAATCACCAAGACTTATGTTTTCTGGGGTGACCTATCCTAAGTGAGAAATAATCTTAATAATTTGGAATCTGAATTCAGGAAGGATGCTTTAGTTGTAACTCATATAACTGAAGATTAAATTTTTCTATTTTTTTCTTATCATAAGAGAAATTATTATCAGTACATTCTTTAACACTTTCAAAGAGCTCTGTTCCTTATGGAAATCCCTATGATTGATTTTTAACAGGAAAAGAAAGAAGAAAGGAGCAGAAAAAACCCACTGTCAAATGCTATTAACAGGTGTGTAAAGATTCAAGAGACACGATGAATGAAGAACTGTCTTTCAAAACTGGCTTTGAAACATTCTGAATATGCACTACATGCAACAATTCTGTTTCTACTCTGAAAAATCTTCACACACTGATTATGAATAAGCCCTGCTGAAAAGTAATAAAATCTTGAAAGAATAAGATTTTGTAAGTATTGTTACAAATGGGCAAAATAAGGAACACAAAAACAAACAAACAAACTAACAAACTAGAAATTGCTTTAAGAAGTCATTACAGTCCTGACATATGTTGGCTGAAGTTTATAATTTTCCATAAAATATGGTTAATTTGTTTAAAATGGAAATGGAAGAATTAAATATAAAAATGTGAAAACCATTAACATATGACAAAATGAAATACATTAGAAACAGAGAAATTAGTACAGACTTTCTGTCTTTACCGCATTTCAGTTCTTGTGTCTTTTGTCATGATACAACCTAGGTGAAATATTAGCTTCATTTTGAATTTACTGGTTTAAAAGGTTTTCACTGGAATATTTTCATGAGTCAAACAGAAATTTGTGTTGAATTATCACTGCTGTATCTGAAACAATTTTAGCAAACTCCAAGACAGTAAGCAACTTCCAAAAATTTATGTGAGTGTGTCTAGCCATAGCAACAGCATAGGCTGTGCTCTCTCAGTAGGAGCCTCTGTTCCACCATGCCGTGCATTGTAAAGTGAAGCCAAAGTGCATCAACTTAATGGAGAGGAAAGATGATCACGTGCTAATTCTTTCCCCTTTCTCACTGTGTAACCACCAGCAGTCCCCTTGTAAAAGAGGAAGGAACTGAAGACAACACTGTAAGATGAGCTTACCCATACCTCTGTGTGACATGGCCCCGTGAATAATTTATGTATCAGACACAGATCTCGGAGCTGTTAATCTTTCATAGAGCAGCAGTCAGAGCCCACATGGAGACTGCAATCGTCGTCTCGAGAGCCACATGGCACAGCTGCCACACTGAAACCACAGAGAACAAGGCAAGGAGTGGGCCTTGCTGCCAGGGTTTTCCTGGCACGGGAAGGTGAAGAGGGCTGAGAGCTGTATTTAGACAAATGGATTCCCCAGTTCTGGCTCAGGTGCTGCACAACCTGCCTCCTCTGCCCATGGCACAGTTGAGATGCCATGTTACCTTCTCTCCTCCCTCACAACAGCCAGTTGCCTGTGGTAAGTCATATAAGGATAGTTAAAAATCAATTGCCAGCTTCACCCTACGAATATTACTGAATCAATGAAGCTACAGCTTACACTAACACTGTGACTGTCCACTATGTTAAGGAAAGGAAACTTTCCAGCTTTCTCATATTTTCATCTGGAAGTGGAAATCACACCTATAGAAATTCAGTGGAACAAATAACATTCAATAATATTTCCCATAAAAATATCCCTTCTACTCTTTTTTTTTGTTTGGGGTTTTTGGTGGGATTTGTTTGGCTTAGGTTTTTTTTGTTTTCCAGGACCACTTTCATCAGTTGTTAATAATCCTATAATGAAAGAAATTACTAGGTTTAAGGAACTGTGAAAATACACTACATGTTGTCAATCTTTAAGGGAAGGATTTTCAGGTACCAAGTAATCTAAAAATCAGTAATAGCTCAATGCTACCTAATACTTATATTAATTTAGTCCGCTGTATAATTATTCTCTGGATATTTAATTGCATATCACATGAATCATTTTACAGGGAAATGATTCATAGTTGCATGCCATGCTGCAAAAAGCACATAATTAGTATGCAATAAGGGCATGTTTCCAGGATGCAAAGCTTAAATGTAAGAAGCAAATAGGTAGGATCATTATACCTCTGGCCTTGAAGAAGAATAGATAATAGATAATTCTTCAATTATTCTTACACAGTAATTTCTAGATTAGAAGATCTATCGAGTGTTTTTATGACACAGGGGTACTACAGTCATGCTAATTTCCCAAAAATATTAAGAAATTATGACAGAACTATTTAAAATTGTTGCAATTATATGATTATTGTTTGGTGTAAAATGCTATTTCTATATACTAAGGGTGGTAAAAAAGCTGGAAATTAAGTGAGAAAAAAAATAAACAGGAAAATATTTTAACTGGATAGAAAATATTGTTAAATTGTGTGACAGTATGAGAGTACTGGCTTAATGACGTACAGCAAGCTTGCAATTATCTGTTACCTACAAGCGCAGCCTGATTTATGTTATAAAAAAAATCTAGAATTTTTGAGCTCAAGTTCAGAAATACAATGTTACAGCAAGAAAGTGGCCTTTATAAAGCAGTAACAGGTTGGGGCAAGGAATTATTCTTTTATATAGCACTCTTCTGTTCCTTAAAATTAAAAATCTCATCTTCACTTACTTAAACAAACCTATGAAAGGATTTTCCTTGAAGTTATCCCCTCTGAACATAATCAGAAATTGATCAGGAAACTGTATAATGAAAACATTCTTAATTAGACCCCTTTGTAATGAAATGAGAGGACTGAACACACATTAGCTAATCCTTGTCAAAGAACAGACTGGAACACAAGATCTGAAAATCACACCTTTTTCTTGTTGCCAATGCATTTTTGGGAGAACTACTACAACTCTTGAAACAACATCCCGTGAATATATATCTTGAAGTGATATTACATTAACATTTACCTCTTGTGAAGTTGTGGAACCTGCATGTATCCTTCTCACTTGACAAGAGATCCACTGACTTCTGTTTTTATGTTTGCTTCCACTTATGTGACACTGAAATAAAAAAAGAAAATAAATAAAAAATAAGATAAAATCGAAAGGTGTGTTGAGAGGTACCAAAATGAATCTTTCACATTATGTAGGTATGAACAGCAATAGGAAATATAAAAGCAAAAGTGACATTCAGCACCTGATTCTCGTATCAGCAGACTTACTTTAAAAGGTACTAATGTGCAAAGATGATGACTTTTCCTCTATTTATTTTAGAAATAAAAAAGCCTAACTCAAATGTTTTGACCTTAAGTGGCTTCATCTTCCTTTAAGGCTCAAAGAAGGCTATTAATAAAACCATAATTATTTAGACAATGCTGATTAACTAAAATATGCTTAATAGACCTGAGGTCACAACAGGTGTAACTTTTATACCAGAACAAAGTTTCAGCTGTACCTTAAATCTAGCTTCCATTTATTCATAACTACTTTCATGGTACCATGTGCTACAACACTTAGTTTCCATTTATTTTATTTAATTTTCTTCTAAAAGTCATTCAAATCTATGGGCCTAATTCCATTTCTGTTTATTTTTTATGTTGCCACTTTTGGAGTAGTTATGAATGGGGATCATGGCTATCCTGTGGGGTTATTTTTCCCATCCTATTTTAAACTATAATTCCTTAATGTAAAAATATTAAACATCAATCAGTTTTTCAGCATGAGAAATATGCAGGGAAATTAATATACTCATTAAACTTCTTAATTCAATGACAGACAAATAGAACTCTGGGTGATCATGGGAGAATAGTCCTTGAAAGATTCCTGTGGAGTGAGATAGGCAGGGACAATTAAAGCACGCAGGAGATTATATGAAAGAAATGGGATGACTGAACTTATACATATATTTAAAGCATTACATAATGTAATGTTACTACATGTTTTATTGTGTCTTGATTAACAAATAATAAAAATATATTAAGCATTTTAATGTTCTCAAAATCCACTAAAAATGTGTACAGAATAATATAGCAAAGTAGAATAAAAATATTGAAATAAAAACAATCTGAAATTACAACTTGACGTTTTTACTTAATCTGTTAAATTGTCTTTGTGAGGGAGACATTGTTCTAAGTTGCAGGTTTGCATATTTCAGGACCTATTTGCACTAACATCCCAAAAGCCTTTTTTAACCAAAAATGAAAATGTTTTCACCATAAGTAACCATAACAAAGTTACCATGGCCATAATGTTTTTTGCTCAGACTTTATTTCATCACAATAAATTGTTATGCCAAAATCAGTGCTTCATATATTTGAATAATTTCATTTATAATCAGATATCCAAAAAGAAAAAAAATAACTAAAATAGGAGGAAGATTTGTTGGACCTCAAGTCAATATTTCCAAACAGTTTATTTGAAAAGCAATTTCATATGGATAATTTCTGCAACTTCATGTTATATTCCACTTAGATCTGCAGATTGATTTTTTAAGTGTTTTCTTCCTTTCCAAGAGGAACATAATGATGCAGCCATACAGCTTCTAAGCTCACTTTCCATGGAGTGGTGTTTCCCCTGAACTGCTACTGTATGTTTTGATGTCAAATGCACAAGAATAGAATTTATTGCTAGATACTGAGATTGTTTTTTACTTGATATTTTCACTTAATCTTTTTGAATTGGAGACAGGACATTTTATCAACTTCATAAAGCTCAGAAAGCTTTATATAGCTCCACAAAATGTCTTTTATGACCATCAATTTAAAAAAAAAAAAAAAGAGATCATGCTTTGGAGTCAAACAAGAACAGTTACTTAATCCATCAAATTGACAAATTAATTAGTTATTATGCATCAGAATAATTTTGTCCAAAAAAATACTGACCAGATTCAGAACTGTAGAAAACACGATCAGGTCTGTAGTAAACACACTCGGGTCAGGCAGTGATACCAGCTTGCATGAACTCTGATCCTACTGCATTTTCAGCTAAGCATGATGTGTATAAAAGGAAAAGTAGCTCTCGCCTAATTATGGTCGCTTCTAATCCCTCGATGTCTCCAATCTTAGTTGGTTGGTTGGTTGTCCTACACCCACTCTATCAAAAAGCTTTTCTTTAAATAATGCTATCTGGTAAATTAATCTCCTTGTCACTGGCCAGAGAACACATCTTCCATCCTGAATATCCCTATGTGTTATCCAATCCACAAGCATCATAAATCCTTCCCAGTTGCTGGACATGAAAAGACCAGTTTTACAATGCCCTATTAAGTGGACCTCATAGAATGATGTCTTAGGCAAGTATCTCAACCTAATTAAAGAACATGTCAGAATAAAGACTTTTATTAGCACAAAACTTCTTGCAGTTCGTGATGTACTTTTGCAGTGTCTTTTGGAACAATGTTGCCCTCTAGCTCTCAAGGAATGAAAAATAAACCAGAATAATTTTTAAAAACACATTATGTGACTTGGAAGAGGCCAATCCAGCTTGGAACTTATCTGTATATTTCTTATTCATTTGAAATGCTTGGCACTGCTGGGAGTTTTTAGCTCCAACAAAATCAGCATTTCAGCCAACAGCCTGAATAGGCTGATGAATAAAATAAATTATTTAAGTCTTCACTAAACAAAAAAAGATATTATAAACTGGTGTCTGTCTCCACTACTTCTCTAATGACATTTTTTTCTTCTAAAATATTGCATTTCAACTATGAGATAAATACATGCTGGGTTGTCTCCCATGGTATGAAAACTCAAGTTATGAACCTGAAGGACACGAATATTTAAAATTCAATTCATTTATAAGTACCTTTGAATTTCAAAGGATTTTAATTATAATCAGAAAGGATGCTTCACTGGAAATGACAAGTAATAAGAAAACTTGTCAGAATGATATTCCATTTCCACAGGGAAAATATTGTCTTTCACAGACTGATCAAAAGCATCACTTCAGGGATAAAGTTGTTGTAGTTCATGGTACAGAAAGAATGGCCCAAGTATCAGGGTTGTCATACTGCTAATTCACATTCCTTAGTTCAAGAACAGTGTTCTGTGAATGTAAGAATGAGAATTACCTACACCTCTTTTTGGTTCCCACCCAATGTTTGAGCCTAGTTGAAAGCAGAGCAATTTCTTCTTGGCATCTTCTGTCTTACATCTGAGTATTTGCTCAGAAAATTATTACTGATGACTAGGAAATCTTTTATTGAAGAGATTTAAGGGCTTGTTCTGAAGAATGGTTAGGCCATCAAGAGAGGACACAAAAGTCTGAAAGGTCAGGCACTTGTTCAAGTTGCTGTCCCAAAGGCAGTGGTTGTACAGTGCCCGAGTGCCTGTGATTCAGTGAGGAGAAGAGGAAAGGAGCCCTGTTCCGTGGGTAGGCACTACAGTGCTGGTGGTTCAGGATAATCTCTTCCCTATGAAGAGCAGTGAGATCATGATGGAAGAGAATTTATCTATTCCTGACTATACAACTTCATGAGAACAGGCTTCAGATCTAATATCCTTCTTCATGGAAAGTTGATTTTTCTTGTTAAGAATTTGGCTAAATATACACACACATAATTTCCAGAGTATGAACTTAATAACTTGAAGACATCAGTGAGTTTTTATTTAAACTAAGTCAGCAGAAATTATTGTGAGAGTCACCAGATAAATTACAAGTTGTTCTAGTATGACATCTGGAAAGAGTCCTAGTTCAGATTTTAATTCCATTGTGCTGCAAATGGAAAAGACTTTCTCATTATTTCAATTGATGCAAGTATTTGTTGTTGTCAAAGATAATGAAAAACTTTCACAGGCTGTTAATATAACTACACTTAACAGTGTTTTAAAAAGAACAAAAAAAAATTTAGTGCCTATATTTATTGCCAAATGAGAAGAGAACCTTCCATAAGGCTCTAATCTTGTCATGTCAGCTTCTTTTTAAGAGAAAAAACCTTCTTGCTCCTTTGGTCTTTAAAACAAAAATAAATATAGTAAAATTGTAATATTAAAAATCATACTGCAAATATACATTTCTAGAAAACTTGCAGAGGTAAAATAACGTTTACTCCTTCCTGTAGGGGAACAGTATGGGAATTTTGGAAGTAAAAATAAAAACCATTTTCCTATGAAAGCCAGACTGATAAAAGAATATGTTTTAGCTGACTTCACTTTGTTTGGAGGGTGGAGTTTGGTCTTTTTCTATTTATCCATATATTTTTACTTTTTAAAGCTAAACATGTTTAAACATTTTCCTGACTTCTGTAAATTCCCAATGTCTGTATCATCATGAGAGCAGCTGTGAGTATATTAGATGAGTTTTTTAACTGTCCTTGGTGTATAAAAGAATCAAAAGGGAATTTTTGTGTTAAGGTAATTCTTTCACACGTAAAAAATTAATGGTGAAAAAGGGTGTCAATATTTTTAAAAATTATCCGGAAGTGCTAATGAAAGACTTTATTATAATAATTCAGGGCCACAATTTAAATTTTCTCCAAGCAGTTTCTTTACTCATAGACTTGATCCAAGAACACTGCAATAGCTTAAAGTCTCAATTGTCTTTATATAGATTTTCATACCTTTATGGATCCAAAATATTAATTCTCTTGTTTATTTGCACACAGGAGTTTTTCTCTCTTCCATGGAGAGCTCAATATACCTAGGATTTACATTTCTAACGTCTTACTCAGGAAAGTAAGTGAACACAATAAAAATTTGATGCATCTTTTGTTTCTCTAATTGCCCCTCAGATTTATGTAAATTTGCATCTCTACATAGTTATTCATTGAGCATCTGGGAAAAGCCAAGGAAGTCTGTTAACTGGCATAAAATTAGAGACTTCCCTCTTTGTTTTCTCTCTCCACCATCATATACTTCAGAAACACTTTTAAAAGTTTGCTGTAGGCTAGTAAAATTACACATAGCTGTTCTTTTCCCAGTAAAATGGAACAAAACAGCAAAGAAAAATCTACCAGAACAGATCTTGCTTACAAAGAATGAAAAAAAAAAAAATGCAGTTAAAGCAACATGCTTTAAACAGAGACCAAGTAATTCAATAATAACAGAAATGATGAGAAATGATGAGAGACAAAATAAACCGACAACCAACCAAAAAAACCCCAAAAACTCCCACTTTTCTGTAAGCCACAATGACCCAAGTCAGTACAAACTTTTAAAATATTTATTTTGCATCTGGGAAAAAGTGCATCAAATAAAAACACACTCAATAGGAGCCATTTCCTCTCTACAAGAAATAATATGCTGGCATTCTTTTCTTGCCAATCATCTGCTATTGTTCTGTCAGAGATAATAATACCAAAAACTATTGACAAAGTGAAGTCTCAAGGCAAAAGTTATGTAAGTGCATTACAAACTTGATTTCTCTAAAAAAATCACCCATCCAGTATGAGAAAGTGATGCTACATTGACCTGAATCAAACCATCTATCTGTCTGCTCCTGTTCTTTTTTTTATAGAAACTGTTGACAAATCACGTTAAAAAAAACAGGTATGCATATAGCTATGGAATTTTAAAAGAGATAATACATTTGTTAAGAACTCCTCATTATTACAAGAGTTTTTTAATTTGTAGACTATATTAAAAAAATACTTTTTATTTCTGCCAGTAGTACTTACTGAATGCTGTTTAATCATTATTTCCAAGCTTGTGCTGAATTCCACCATAAAGACAAATTACCACGGCTTATTTGACACGTATAAACAACTTCTGCTTTTTTGTGTTTGGTCACAGCCTTGAATATAATTATAGAGAAACTTTTCAGAATTCTGAGTTCTTAAAATTTAAAGATGAAACACATGAATGTGGCTTATTTGTCAACATTTGTCTAGGGTTAAACAACAGCAAAAACACCCCTTGTGGAATAAACTATTATTTTCAGAACCAAACAGCCAACATAAATGAAGAAAAGAAAATATAAATGTCCTGGTCCTGGCCAGGACAGGGTTAATTTTTGCAGTAGCCATGGAGAGGGGAAGCGGGGAGTGAGTGAGCAGTGCCTGATTTGGAGTGCTTCAGTGGAAACACCAAATTGGGGAATACCATTCCTAAACCACAACAGTAAGCAGTAGAAGGAATTTCTGATCTCCAGAAAATTCTGGTTTAAAAAAACCAAAAACAACTGTAGGAGTAAAAGTCTAATATTGTTAGTGGTAAAAAAATTTGAAATATGGGAAGAAGCAAATGTGATTCAGCACTGCAATAACATAAAAAAATTAAAATCCCTTGTACTTTCTATAGTATAATAAATGCTTTGTATTCAAATACGTAAATGAACATACTGATTCCTTAAATTTGGACAGTAAGCTATCAATTATGCATTAACATAAAGTCAATAAAAAGGAAAATGTTTGAAAGAACACCACTGAATGGAAATATTTCCACAGCTTTGAAATTTTTGGAATCTGTCATCTCCAGAAAATATTTTGAAATGGAAATATTCCTGAAGCATTTACTGATTTTGACAAACAATTTTCTTTGTCTGGCCACAGACAATGATTTTATTTCACTTTGTTATGCAAAACAGATATTGGATGACCACAGTTTGTATCTCATCTTTAAGAAATTGACCTAGTGATCACATACTGATAATGATGCAAATAAAAGTTCATTGCATCCCAAATGGAGATATCTACAAAGAGCTCAAACCCAGCCCTAAAAAAGCTGTGATAAGAATGGAGGGCAAATATCTTGAATGGTACAGGAAAATATTTAAAATATGCTGAATAACCCTGCTATAGTGAAATTTAGTAACTTGTGAGGTTACAGATTCAGAGGTCTGGAACCATCAAAAAAGTGTTAAGATACTGGTTTAATAAGGAATTCTTAAATATATATATATATATAAATATTATGTATAATATTATTGTTCAGAAAAGTTGTATAATAATTTAATTGCAGGAAGAGAAACAGAAAGTTGATACACTTATGAGAATACTTACTTAGCAAAACTACTTTAAGTTCTGGAGATTGTTTTGCAATAACTTTTTTTTCCTCCTATGAAATGACCCAAAATAAAAATAAAACAAGAGCAAATCCTGAATTAAGGTGTTGCTCAGGTTTTGCAAACGTAGCAATTTTTTTTTTTTTTTTGACATTTTGAAGTGTATCTCATATCTGGTACCTTTTTATCCTGAGGGGTCAGGTAATTTTCACTTCTTCAGATGTGCTTTGTATAGTATCTCTTTGATATACAACACAGCAATATTGCAATGACATCTTGGAAACTAGATAAATAAAATTAAATTTAAAAGATACATGTATTCTCTTTCTAGATTTCTGCTTTAATCATAAGCAATCTATTTTCTCAGTATTTATATTTTAGTGGGACTTTGAGAGCTAAAAGACTGAAAGAAGTTTAAAGACTGTGACCTGTAACTCAATAGCATTACCTAAATGTATGCACATATCAATATAGATATTTTTAGCTTACACACTTCTAATTAAATTAAAAACAATTTTTATCAGTATGCACTTTTGAGTTTGCTGATTCTGTTTCTATTTTAAATTTTACCATCAAAGTAATTCCTAGTGGAATAATTGCAATACAGAATGCAAATTGTCCTCAAAACCCATCCAATATAAGTGACAATTAACAGACAATAAATCCTTTATAATCTTGGAAAGAATCTGCCTATGACCACAGGACCTGAAAGTTATATCTGACTTTTTCTATTTTCTTATGTATTTATATTTGATAGAAAAGAATAAGTAAATATTTTCTAACAGGAAACAAATGCAGAATACACAAAATCCTAACTGGTTCTGAATGACTAATCTATCCCAGTAGAGTTAATATTAACAGCGTAATACAGAAGTTATTGAGCACTTCAAAGCCTCATGAAGCTCGTGGAGAGCATTAATGTTTCACATCCCTTAGGAACTATAAAATGGAAGTCAGTTCTTCCAGTGTATACCTTCACACTACGTGCTGAAATCAAATATATGCTGTAAAGTTCACACACATTCAGGATGCCAGTGTAGAGTCCTGCACTAGGTAAATCTTGCTTAGAGACTCAAAATAAAGATTTAAACAAGACACCTCCCTGTGCTCTGCTCCAGGAGCTGGTCTCTGCAAAGGATCAATGCCGTACCACTGATCCTAGGAGTGCTTCTGCAGTACTGATTCAGCAAGCTCACTAATGATGCAGAAAAGCTACACTTGCCAGAAATGACAGAGGATACCGATTGCAAGGTGTCTAATATGGATATATAGAGGCTGACACGCAGACATGAGCATGTCCTGCCTATGTTCTGAGTAAGTCAGATAGAAGCCTTCTTGAAACCAAAACAAATTAGTCCCAGTTAGCAAAACATTAAACTAGCGAACAAGTAAATTGAAACTTGAGGCAAGGTATAACTTCTGAATGTCTTCATGGGAAGCTTTTTCTGTAATCTGTCCCCACTCCCAATCTCCCTCTCACCATTTGTTTGGAGAAAAGTGTTTGGATCTAGAGTTGTAAATTGATAGGATGACCCTACTTTACAGTAATTCAAGAGAAGACATCTCACACTCAGTCTTGTGAGTCCAGATGAATGCTGAAGTTCTTTAAGGCAGAAATACTGTCCTTTCCTGTTTCCTTTCTAAACTCTACCATGTTTACAGAATCATAGAATAGCTTGGATTGCAAGGGACCTTAAAGATCATTGAGTTTCAACTCCTCTTCCATGGGCAGGGACACCTTCCGCTAGACCAGGCTGCTCAGAGCCCCATCCAACCTGGTCTTGAACACTTCCAGGGGTGGGGCATCCACAGCTTCTCTGGGCAACCTGTGGCAGTGCCTCACCATCCTCATGGTAAAGAATTTCTTCCTCATATCTAATCCAAACCTGCCCGCTGCCAGTTTGAAGCCATTCCCCTTGTCCAGTCAATACATGCCCTTGTAGAAAGCGCCTCTCCAGCTCTCCTGTAGGCCCTTTAGGTACTAAAAGAGTCCTATAAGGTCTCTTCGGAAAGCTATATCCCTATTATACCATAAATAATTAATCTTGGCTGTAGGGTCAAATGACACTCCAAAAATCTTGTTTTTTCTACCAATCAGAATTAAAGCAGGTCTGAAGGAAATAAAACCTAGTTTTATCTCTTTCAAGTCGTAGAAGTCAGACGAAGCTTGTTGTTAAGGTTACTAAATAATTCTGAAAAATGTGACCTATAAATTTATCAACATACATAAGAGACAAATGAAATTGTCAGAAGTGAGACTATATCCAGGCAAACCTGAATGTAGCAGAGCCATCTATATATTTCCTTTGGTTTTCCTTCCAATACAATAACAAATACAGTAAGTAGTTCAGGCTTCCTAGTGGGAGCTGTGCTCAGATGACAAATTATTTTCACTATGGCAATTATGAATTGAAGACCTGCTGTTTCACCCATCATATTATGATTTACTTGAGAGAACATGAAAACAACTTGTGTGTTTCAGCACACAAACCACTCCTACTTGATGAAAAAAAAGCCTTTAGTTTTCTGAAGGTCTTTACATTTCAAAGAAGATCCCGATATTTCAAATATGCTTAAAAGTAAGACAAAGTAACAACTGCATATTTATTACATTAAACCATTTCAAACATAAAGATTTAATACAGTTATTTAATTAATATTTTATGGCTACATTTTCACGAGTGTCCGATCCCTAAACAATTTTTCTACAGGTATTTCAGACTTGTCCTGAATTCCCAATTAACTGAGTAAGCCTGCTGAAGCAGCCCATAAAGCTCCTTCTAGATTTAGGACTTTGATCTCTGGCTGGATACCTAATGTTATCACTCTGAGTTTTTCTCCTTGCCTAATCTTGGTTTGTATGGTAAATTCTTTTGTTTTTCACAAATACTTCTCTGGTTTAGATATCAAGTCCCTCCAGGGAAAGGACTACTGTCAGGTGACTGTTGTTTGTTCTGTGAGATGCTCTTGATGTGATGTCCTTCAAAGTAGATTCAAGAATATAAATTGATTGGTGTTCATTAACATGCATACTGTCATCTGTCATGTGTTTTGTTATCATAACTACTCTAAAAAGCTCCCTTTTTAATGGTAGGCTTTTAGTTTAATGTTTATTCTTTAGTTATTTTTCTCTAGCTCAGAAATGTTATAGTACACAACTTTCTATCTTAGTAATATGATTCTACTCTTTATGAAATTCTTTGTGTTTTATCTGCTGTCATGAGCCATTACCAAAAAAATTTCTTAAATTTTATCTGTTGTTTAACTCTTATTATTTAGTAGTTCAAGCCAAATCTGTGGGGAACTTTTCTTCTGTTCTGTTTTTTTTAAGATCTTCATTTTCCCGGATAGCTGAAATTAATACTGAATTGTGATTCAATAAGCAAATAGTACCATTTTTTTTTCAACTACAATAGTTATATAAAACAGATACTGGATATGTTTCTAACTGTATTAATATGACTAATTAAATGATGTTATTATCTCAACAGAGACTGACCCCACAGCTGATAGTTACATATCCTGGTATTCTCAGAAAAGTCTAGCCTTGATAAACAATCAGTAATACAAATAAATATACACAGAGATTATGTCTCTCGCTAGAAGAAGAAATCCTGCTTAATTTCTAATCTGAGATGTTATTTTATTCTTTCAAAAAATGTCTCATTCCTGCTAGAAAAACCCACACCACCCTATTTAATCCAAAGAAATACATAAATGTGTTGTAGTTAATAATTAGTGCTCATTTTAAAGCTATTAAGAAGATTAAAGACACATAAAATTACAGCTGCAGAGATGTAATTCAGAGACCTTAGAAGTTAAGATTCTATTAGGACTTTTTCAGATTTAAATTACATTATTAACTTGTTAGACTTTGTAAAAATGTTTTGCTAAAGGCAGTTGCACATATGCATTCTAGTTCCCACTTGTATGTTAAGAAAACATGGTTCAAAATACTTTCCCCCCTCCATTCCACTCACAAGAGAGACTTGCTCATCTCTGCAGCATTGTAAGAAAGGATGGACAAAACAGTGACTAAGAAAGAGAAATTTTGAGAATTCTGGATTAAACTGCTGTTTGAGACCCTCACTTTGTAAATGTGAACTGCAGCCTGTGAGACATCTCAGGAAAGTGGCCTGGAAAAACACTGAGCTCATTCCAGAAGTGAGATTCAATTTACTTTCTGTATACATCCTCTACAAGGAAAAGTAAACATCTTGATATATTTTGTGATTTTACTAATAGTATTAATCTGAATTTATTATCTTCATTCTTCACCTAGAGATTTTACATGTCCTACTAGCCGTGATTACTTGAAAAAGTCTCTTAATAGTAGCTGTAGCTATCAATTAAGATTCCTAAAAAAATTTTCAGGATTAGATTCCTAAAAATGGTAAACTGATGTTGGAAAAATTTGCATGAAAAATTGGTGAGGGGTGTGGAGGAGAATTTGTTCTAAAAATAATTAAAAAAAATACTGAGAAGGAATTTTTCAAGAACAAAGCACAATCTGTCTTGTGACTCAGTAAAAAGCAAGAATTCTTCAGCAATGAGAACAGAATTAATATAGTAGAAAAATTAAACTTCACCACACGTAAATTTATATTACTTCCTGTATGGGTTAAACATTAACGTATTTTAATTTCCAAGGCATTAGCTCGTGGCCTTATTGCCCACACTGCTTCCAAAATTTTCATGGCTTACAGTTGGATCTTCAATAACCTTGTTATTATTCTTCCATTCTGTACACACTTAAAATTTCCATTCACTTCAGGAGGAAATCTTGCATATCAAGAGTGAAAAAACAGATGTTTCAAATCCCTCTTTCAGTGTTTTTACGTCCTTTCTCCTAGATGCCTCAAGAAGGGATATCTTCTAGATGTCTAAAGTCAGCTTTTGTCCTGTTAGGGTAGGGAGAAATTTCAAGTGACCCACAAGCTATTCTATAAAATACTATACTTATATTTAACCTTATTTTCTTCAAACCCCAAAGATTTGGAGTACCTCCCAACAGAACAAGTTTCCCAGATGTTCTCAGAATGAAAAACATATTTGTGGCATCCTGAAGTGTGTATTTATCTAAAGAGTAAAATAAAGAAATAAATCTGTGAAAAGGGGTTTATAATCATACCTGTTCTCTGTGTTCAGACAGTACATGTATAAATAGAACTGTTCTCCTATTCAGCAAGCATTCTTTTTTTTTTTTTTTTTTTGGTGATACATTTACACTTTGCCAACCTTCTCCTTATTAAAATCCTTGTAGAATATGATTTTGGAGTCACACATCATCAAGGTTCAGAACAAAGTGTTGTACCTTGTAACTCAGGCATAAAGTTCAAAATAAACCTTGACATTTTGAAAACTAGTGATGTGTTAGTTTTATAAATAAACTAATGACTTAATCATTAAAACAGAAACATTCTCTAAGATTCAGAGAACCTGATTCACTTTTCATGATGTAAATACAGGGATGGAAATAGGAAAGGTTCTAATGATACCAGCAGAATAACAGCACAGTAAATTTCAGTGTTAGATAAATGTTACTCAAACCTGTGCTTCTTTTGATATCGTCTGTGAAGCTTTTAGCATTGCACCCAGGAGCCTGTTTTCAAGTTCCTCATATTAATGAAGTAGAGCAGAATGGAAGGCAATGTAGAAATGCAATTAACAGCAAGAAATGCTCACGCAGAGGAAACTGGAGAAGAGAAAAAAAAAAAAAGCTGAGGATTTGATCTGTTTGAAATCTGTTTTTTCTTACATGGCTTGTTACTGATTTCTGTCTCTAAAATAGTCTATGTTTTTCTACTGGTTTGATTATATGATATTGCTCTAATGGAGATGAATACAGTATCAAGAGGTTAACGAAAATGATGTGAACTATTAAAAGTACATTTTATTGAGAGTAATCTGGCGTGACACAGAAATATGATCCATGAAATATTTTCTTCAACACTGTATACATGAAAGATGATATTAAACAGTTAAAGATGGCAGTAATCAGCTTTATTTACTATTACTCATATGAGAAATTGTTTATTAGGTCAGGCAAATTAAAAAAGAAAAGTGATTTATCTCAAGGACAGCTTTTGTTTGGACCAGTATCCTGGTCTATCCAACACAACCGTGTCCTAAATTGCATTAACCATGGAGCTTTATCATAACTTGCTAGTAAAAAGAGCACAGAAACACTATTCTGGAAAGCAGAAAATGTATGTTCCTATTCTTTCTGATGTAGACAATTGTTGCTTATCTAGAAAAATTTTAAGACATTTTGAATTCATACCTAAAGCATAAATAAATGTCTGTTTCTAGAGATCAGATTAATGATATTTCAAATATAGTTTAGATATCCAGTAAAAGACTTTGGTATAAGCAAGCTATTTTTCTCATTCTTGCCAAAGTCACCACCATTAGTAAAATTATTTAAATACTTGCAGAAAAGGAGAACATTATTCATATTGATCATCATGCAGCTACATCATTAATTTCAGATATTCTAAAAGTGATTGCATTCCATTTGCAGAGACATAATGTGGTAGTTAAGCCCCATCAAAGGAAGGAAAGCCATCATTAGGAGTCGTTTCAAAAATGAAGCCTATCCTGGAAAAATAGAACCGCACATGCCTGTGTGAACTATAAAAATAAATATCAATAGCTACCAGAAAAGCTTTTCCCCTCCTCTGCCCATCAGAGTCTCTTTACACAATTGTCTTTCCTATTACTTAAAAATGCTAGTGAGGTGAGATAAGGAGCACCATCCACGTTCCACGTATAGGGTGATAAAAGTCTCATCGCAGTCTCCAACAAGAGTTTTTATGTTAAAATTGCTGAATCTTTGAAAGCAGATTGAATCATTATTCTCTCAAACTCCAGATGGCTACCTTCCCATTTAGGTATTTATCACTATTATGCCACCACACGCAGTGGCAGATAATGACTATTTACCTTTTTCTTTTTTTTTTCCAATTTACATTTATATGATTTCATATATTCATATGACTCATATATTCATATGATATATGAATATATACCATATATTCATATGATATATGGCATCCCAATTAATAGTTATTCTAACTTTTAATGTCTCTAATTTAATCCAATGGAGAAGGAAACTAATCATGACGATTTCTTCTTAAAGAAGTAACACCCCCTCAAAGTCATAATGTTATTCTCCATGCAGTGTTATCCCTCCTGAAACCTGTTTTCTCTTCCTAACATAATTTTTGATATATTGCCAAGTTTTATTTTGTCTTCCTTATGCTTCAAGGAGCCAAAAAATATGTTACATGTCATACCAAGTTATGTGTTATTTCAGACCAGGAACAAAGGCCACCACAACCAGAATGCAAAACATATTGTTTCAGAGGAAGACAACCTTAGCCACCCATTCCCACCTTCCACAAAGTCCTTCTAGTCCAAATCAAAAGTCACAGGGCAATGTGCCCTTATAGCCTCTCTCAACTGTAAGGCAAATGGATTATTCAACATTTCCTGAAAAAAAAATTAAACAAATTACAGATGAAGGTCTTGCAATACTATGTAATAGCACCACCTGGTGACTTCAATCTTGATGAGTGGAGAAAATAACAGCCTACATTTTCAGCTGCATAGATACAGACGCTTCTTTTTTCAACTGCTAATCTCAGCAATCTATATTTTAAATTAAAAAGCTAATCTTCACTTGTGTAAATTGACTCCAGATATAAATGAGATTGGAATATTGTAAAAATTAGATAACAAGAGTTTGTAATAATGAGTGTGTGCTCTTCTCCAAGAACCTTCTATACATGCATGTACCTAGGGACAACAAGACCTTTAGGAAAAATACGGATACTTATGCTTAAGGCTGTGACATTTTGCCCACTTGATTTTTGAAAAGAATTCAAGTGATTTATCTGACATAAATTAAGTGCACTAAACAGAAGATCAGTAAATAAAAATATATCAAGGCAATTATCAATCTTCCACTTATTCCCTTGTGTTCCTTCAAATGACTAAAACTCTGGGATATGTCCTTGTAATAACTTAACCGGTAACCTGCACTGGGAATTTTAAGAAGGTTCAAAAGAGTGGAAGAATTGATTTAGTGCAGAAGAGCTTGGCCCTGTTGCTAAAGAAATGGGATGTTATAGGTTAAGTTCAGCAGGACGAGTAGCTTTTATTATCACGTATTTGTATTACAGCAGCAGCTTCATAATCAAGCCAAAGACCAGGACATATTGTGCTAGGCTGGCACAAACCATTAGTAACAGACCTTGTCCAAATTACCTTATTAAGTAGGCATTCAGAGATTTAAATCGAGGCACATATACAGCTCCCATCTTATGCAGATATACAACATCAAAATACATTTCTAACATTCTGTTTCTCTCTTAAAAATGAATTTGAACCAGGCTTTACAAGACAGAAATGTTGAAAATAAATGACTGTAATTAGTAAGAGGGAACTATTCACTACATAAATTCTGTGCTATGCAGAACAGAAAAGCAGAATTTCAGATGACCCTGAACCTTTACCTGTCAAAATGCACAAAATATATTTGAAGGTACAAATAATATTGGAAAATACAAAGTGATATATGAAAGTACAAAATGATGTATGAAAATATCATCAAAACAGTGCTTGGTTCAGACTATGTCTAGTTCAGACAACAGAAACATCCATTTTTCTTTATATTAAGTAACAAATATAAAGGACAGCACATACTTTCTGATCAGAATTCAGAACTTAATTTTTAAGAAGATTTGAAAGCTTACAGAAGGGAAACTTTTGGTGCAAGACAAGTTTTCTTTAAAATATTGGTTTAAAAAATATGCAGAACAGGATGAAAAAGTTTGTTAAAATTATCTGTGAGCAGCTTTTATAACATCACCTGCAAGATTTTTACAAGACAACAATGTTCACAGCAGTAAGACCTGAGCATAGTAATGGGAATCCTGCACAAGGAGAATATATTCAGATATTTTGAAAAGAATAAAATACTAGTAGCCATCTGTTGGCTTGTCAAAGTCTACTAGCTCATAATAGCTAAAAATTCAGACCTGTAATAGCACATATTTTTGTGGTTTACAAAGGAGAATACCCTTCATTATATATTTTCTCTGATTCCAACATTTCTGGAATCTTGAACATCCTATACTGGGGTAGGAGAGGGCTGAGTTTCTTGGCTTTGGTGTTTTGATTGTTTGTTAAACTTAAGATTTCGATTTTGTGCGCCGATAAATAAAGACCTTATGAAAATGGAAAAACTGTTTTTATACCAACCTATATATTTCATATGAATCTAAGAAATACTCATTGTTGGTTTAGGTATCCTAGAGTGTATTGTGCTTGGGATCTACATATCCTGGTTAAGGATGCAGGTTTCTTGTCAGCCCTGTGACACTTTGGCCAGATTGACATGGATGTACTGACCACCCCAGGGCACCTACCATGTCACTCACTGCTCATTTATGCCTAGACAACAGAATCCCACTCTAACAGGTAATCTAAGAAACCTTTTCTTCCCAAGTTCTTGCTCAGACTGAACAACCACATAAAAATGGCCATACCAGTTGCAGTAGCCTGTCATGCTTCCATTAGTGGGAACAGATCCACCTGAGTGGGCTATCACTGCTCCAGGGAACTCATGGAAACTTTAATAACAATATAGATGAGCCATTAAAAAACTGCCAGGGATGTCTACTCTTTTGTTATTTACTCTCTGAAGAAATAAGGATTAGGAAATAATGGCATCTCTCAGTTTGTATCATTGTAATGTTCAAAAAATGGGAGCCACTTTTAGACATGATCTCATGGTACAAGGTGTGCAGGGCTTTAGGAAGCACAGGAAAATCTCTCAGCATGAAAACAACAGTTAGGAGTATCAAATTAACACTATCAAATTAACACTAAGCAGGAGAGGCTGATATTTAAGATATATATGAAATGCAAAGATGTCTTAATATGGAACAATTTATGTCAGAGCAGGGAAAATCAGAAACGTCATGTGGCAACCCTGAAAACAGAGGTAACCTGCAAGCTCTCATACCATTAACCTCTTCCACAGATAAATATGAGAAGCAGCAGCTACTGTGCATGAGATCCATGATGCTACCATGTAATTAGTACTCACACACCTGATTTTTACATCCTCTAGTGTGAAAGCACAAGAGTTGACCCACTGAAAAAAGTTAGTGTTGGGATCCTCTACAAAATTCCTTATTCACCAAAAAGCACAATAAAACACTGCTGAGAATCCTCTACTGCTGAAGGCAGGGGCTATTAGCTTTATAATGGAGCTGGATGAGGTTTGGATCAGAGGTGTCTTTTTGTAGTTCTGTGTCGGTCTGACCAGTGGGCTGGTTTGGGAGTCATCTTCATCTCTGAAGCTTCTGATTTTGGAGATAAATTAAAATATTTCAAAATAAAACATGAAGTTATGAGTAGCAATATGAATAACAGTGTGACCAGTATGAATAGATCAAAGTAAAGGCAGTGACTGCTGTTCTTTTCTTTAATGAAACAATGAAAAGCTGCCAAAGACTGCTTAAGTGCAACGGACTGCAGACCCAGAGTTCTTGTAGTGAGTGGCACTTCAACAGTCAAAAACTGAGGGACAAAGATGCTCCATGAGGAAAACCTCCCTTACCTTATGTGTGGACTTCGCCCAGTTCCAGGGTACAGCTAACACCAATAGTATATGTCTTCTGTAGAAAATAATTTCTAAATTTATTTTTAAGAAAGAGGATTGCTTTGATTTAGTTAAATACTACTAACGAAATCAGGGAGATTAAACACTGCTTGATTTCTTGTTAGGTCAAATCACTTCATGAGTGCCTCAGAGACAGGTATGTGGGCTCTGGTCTGCTGCTGTACAACTGACAGCCTTGGCTTGCATCCCCTCTCTGTGCTGTGGGACTTACACTGCACCTCTTAGGGGCTTCAAACAGGATCTCATCCTTTATTCTCTAAGATTGCCAGGGTGAAGCAGCTATGGCAAGAAAGAAAGATTCTGCGAATGCATTTTTTATATTACTTGTCTCAAGTGATTTTCCATTAAAAAATATATAGCTCCTATTTGTTTCTGTCAAATCAAAATACCAGGCTAAATAAGTACCAAAGACCTTTTGTATAAGTAGCTTTATCAAACAACAGGCTGGAAATTAAGAATCCCCTTCAAGGAAACACAAATGCATTTCAAGTTCATCAACACTTGTTCATTGCAGAATATAATTTACTCCAACTACTAATGAGTGTTTTTCATCAAGACTACTTCCTTTCCAGATTTCTTTCACCAAGACTACTTCCTTTCCAGGGTTAGGGATTTTTTTTTTGTGCTCAGTGTAATCTTGATTCTGAAATGTAATTGTACTTTGACTTTGTGCTTCTAAGTTACTTCTTTCATTTCTTTTCAAAGTTCATGAGAAAAACAGAAACCTATTATGCCTTGTTTACCTTCTATCTGCACTTTTCTTATATAATGTTTTTACAAAATTGCATTGTGAGTTTTTGTGATGCTTTTATTTTACCAACTCAGAATAAACATCAATCGGGACCCAAAAATCTTAACATCACTCAGGTGCATCACACAACATTCTCTATTTGGCTGACAAATTATATTTTGAGTCTATATTTTAGAAATAAACTAGGTCTTGAAGGGTTCAAAATGTTCCAAGGAATCTTTGGTTTATTCCAGACTAGTTTTCCTCACTGTGGAAAAATAATTGTTGATTTCTAGTTTTAATTTGACTAGTGTCATCTCCAAAAAATTGCATCATCTGTAGACCTTGTTAAGTCTTTTCTTATCCTGCAGCCCCCAACCCTTGACTGTCAGGAGAAATTTCTCCAAGAAATTTCCACTCATAAAGAAGTAAACATTTGTATTTGCTGATCAAGGCTAAACATAACTCTTTGTAATACTAAACAGATCCAAACACTTTAGACAGGTACTAAGGCTTTTTCTTCGCTCCAGGCTTCAAAGGTTTTTTCTATAATTCTCTTCTTAATTTTGTGATCTCATTTCAAGACCATGAATGTTGGACATTCATGAACTCTTTAGTAATTGTCTTATCTGTCAAGCACAATGAAATATCTTTATCTGTTCTTTTCCATTTGACAAGCCCCTGTCTGTGCTCCTGAAGACTAAGTTGAGAGCTAGCTACTTCTTATTCACAGAAGATACACATATACATAAATACGTAATTTCCTAAATCACTAATTTTTATGGCTGTCCCTATCACACAGAAAAGACTGCTTATAGTTTTTAAAGAAAAATGACTTGGTGTTTGATCATATTGTTTAATTGACTCTATGTTACCCAAGAATATAGTTCAACTGGTACATAGTTATTTTTATTCATTGTCCCATCAATTTCAGTGTGATGAATAAACTCTATCTGTAATTAATTTTAGATATTCTTTTAAATCAATGTGGAAGATGCAAATACCAGGGCTAAGAATAGACTGTTATGGGATCTAACTGGAAACATGTTGTTGGAAGAATATTTCCTGTTATAATCCCTATGGAAAATGCACTTAAGGTAGGTTTATTCATATTCTGCAGTTGTAATTTTGTGATCAAAATCTCATGCAAGAGTAATACAAATCTCAAACGGTTTGCAGAAGTCAACAGAAACATTTGCATCAGAACTCACCTCTCCAAATCATGACAGATATTCATCACACTCATTTCCTTTACTTTTTAAATCTAATGCTATCCAACAATTCAAGTTATCTGTTCAATCTTTATCAAGTTGATCACGTTCAAGCTCTTCTAGTGTATATTAGCACAATAGTGATTTTGCTTGCTCCTCTGGCATTTTCCTCTGTGTTTCAAGCTTTGATAAATATCTAAATGATGTTCAATGGTTTTAATCCACTTGGGAACAGTTTGCCTATTCACAAAGATTTTAAATGATAAGATCAAATTGTTTAAACCTCTTTCAAGTTACTAATGGAATACAATGAATACTTGAAAATAACTTGTAAATTTGAAATCCAACTTAAGTATGAAGAAAAGACCAATTATCTTAATGAGATTCAGACAGCATAAGGAACAGCCTATGATATGCATATTGCATATAACCCGGACCAGATTTTTACTTTTATTTTCTTACTATGCCAATATTTATTTACTACTTTTTTTTTCATTTGGGAAATACTGAATTTTACATTATGAATGTTTAACACACATATATATTAAGATTCTAGAAGGCTGTCTCCCAGTATAAGGAAAAAAGTATTTGGTTTTAAATTTTGTTATATGTTTCATTTTTAGATATGCTGTGCTTATATTGTTGCATGTTTTCTTATAATACTCAATTCCACATTTTCTTTTTATTCCATAGATCAACTAGAAATATATAAATTTTTATGGAATAAAAATAAACACAAATCCTAGCCCATAAATTGAAACTGAACTTTAAAAACTTTCAAATAAGCAAACAAACAAAGATACTTATTTTTTTAATCAGCCAATTTCCATTTTGCACATATTTATACTCCCTGATCCAAACTGAGATTGGAAGCAAAAATCCTTAAATATCATTGTGAACATCCAACTAACCCAATCCAATTTGAACAGCAAGCCAGTGACCAACCAAAGAAGGGGGGAAAAAAATTAAAAAATAAAATCTACAGCCAATACAGACTGAAACATCTCCAGCTATCTTCTTAAGTATTTTGTGAATACCTCCAATGACAGTTTTCATCTTTTCTCCATATTCACAATTACTAAATGAGCAATTCTGTAAAGCATGAGATGCACAAGCAGATGTTGTTGCAGTAGCCCATACTGCTTGCCTAAATTCAGCTGAACCGAAAGCTGCCCTGAATCTTATAATGTGGCTAAATACTTTTCCACTGTGATCTTGTCATTTTGCACTATTTGAACTAGTTAAATTAGCTCTTGACAGAGAAAAATTACATTCTCATGACCGTTCAGGCCAAAACTTTGCCCATCTGGGACTTTCCACTCACCACAAATTTTAATCACATGGAATCTTGTTAACATCTATCCCAGTTAATTATCTACTCTTCCTGAAAGAAGGAAGAGTAGATAGCAAAATTGTTCTGGAATGCACCATGCTCAAAGTGTATTCTAAGGAGTGTAATTTAGACAGGGCAACTCTTAAAGGCCAGAGTGATCCAGAAGAAAGGCTAGTGTATTGGGTTTGCACCACCCAATTTAGTAGGTTTTAGTAGTGACGGGTCTACAGGAGTGGCTTCTGTGAGAAGATGCTGGAAGCTTCCTTCATGTCCAACAGAGCCAATGCCAGGCAGCTCCAAGACAGATGTGTGGCTGGCCAAGGCTGGGCCAATCAGAAATGGTGATAACACCTCTGTGATAACAGATTTTAAAAGGGGTAGAAAGAGGTTATCGTGCAGTAGTAATTGCGGCCAGAGAAGAGGAGGGTGAGAACATGTGAGAAGAACAACTCTGCAGACTCCAAGGTCAGTGGAGAAGGAGGGGCAGGAGGTGCTCCAGGTGTCAGAGCTGAGATTCCCCTGCAGCCCCTGGAGGACCACAGGGATGCAGAGATCCACGTGCAGCCTGTGAGTAGCCCCACGCCTGAGCAGATGGATGCCTGAAAGAAGGCTGTGACCCCATGGGAAGCCCATGCTGGAAGAAGTTTCTGGCAGCAACCTGCAGACCCATGCAGAGAGGAGCCCATGCTAGAGCAGGTTTCCTGGTAGGACTTGTGACCCTGTGGGGGACCCACGCTGGAGCAGGCTGTTCCTGAAAGACAGCACCCCGTGGAAGAGTGATCCATGTTGGTGCAGTTAGTGAAGAACTGTGGCCCATGCGAAGGACTCATGTTGGAGAAGTTCATGGAGAACTGTCTCCTGTGGGAGGGACCCCACGGTGGAGCAGGGGGAGGACTCCTCTCCCTGAGCAGTGGCACAAACAACATGTGATGAACTGACTGTACCCCTCATTCCCTGTCTCCCTGCACCGCTGGGAGAGGAGGAAGAGCTGGGAAGTAGGAAGGGGTGGGGCAATAGGCTTTTTAGGAGTTATTTCACTTCTCATTATCCTGCTCTGACTTCAAATGGTAATAAATGCAATTTCCCCTAGTTAAGTCTGTTTTGTCCGTGACAGTAGTCAGTTTGTGATCTCTCCCTATCCTTAACTCACGAAACCTTCATTATATTTTCTCTTCTCTGTACAGTTGTGGAGGGGAGTGAGAGAATGGCTTTGGTGGGTGCCTGGAATCCAGCCAGCAACAACCCATCATGGTTAGAAAAAACAAGTAGAGAGAGAAAGTGTGACTTTCAGGTCACTGTATGTTTTTTCAGAATAGCTGAGAGCTAGCTGCTGAATGTCCTCCTAGTTGCACTGACAATATTCCATTTTTCATGGAATTGAGGCAGACATGACCAGAAGGTGGGGTGAGAGAAGAGGTTGTCTTTCAGATCATTTTCTTTGATATAGCCAAAATCTTTTCTAAATGGAGAAATTAGTGAAATATAGGGTAAAGGTATGATATTGAATTGCATTAAATACCCCTTACCACCTTCCCATCTAGATGCTCTTAAATTGCACATGGTTAGAAGCAGAGTATAACATGTTTCATGCCCAGTCTGGTTTGGACACATGGCTGAAGCCCTTCTGAGGAGAAAAGGAGAAGTACCACATTTGGTCTTGGGGGAGACAGGACACAGCTGTGCCACACAACCTCTGCTGCAGCTCTCCACCCTGTTGCAGTCCCATCCAGTAGCATGTGGCTAAAATGCTTTAAATTATGTAAAAATATTAAAATTATTTGTTTGTGATTTTATCTTTAATTAAATAAATTATTAAATATTTTGAACTATTGGATTATTTAAGTTATTTTTAAAAATATCTAATTTATATTAATCACACACAAAATCCAGAAACTGGTGTGAAAGAAGAATTGCACACCAAAAAAGTTAGTAGAGAATAGTTATTTCAGGCATATTTACTTACTAGCACAACAGCTGCAAAGTTATGAAGTTTCATAAAACAAGTAACTAGAAAATAAAATAAATTGCCAAATTCTCAGGATATGTGTAAATTAATATCATAACAATAATGGACAAACTTATTAAAAGTTAACTCAGAAAATAAACAACTGGTATGCAAATATACGTCACAGAAACAAAGAGTATTACAAGCTGAATGCACTCATCAAGAAATGAATTTGGAAGACATAGGAGCCTATGAGTTTGGAAGACATAGGAAAGCAAAATTAAGGCAGTTATTGGGTGTTCAGAGCACTACCTACCAGATAAAAGCAAGATAAACTTGCTTTGGGGACATTTCTAAATTAAACAAGTGAGCTTTTGTAATTTCTTACCAAAAAAAAAAAAAACCAAAACCACAAAAAACCCCCTTAAAAATACAGTTTCTTCCCCAAACCCATCTGCCATATAATTAGATTCTGTGGTCATCACACAGATTCTGTAAAATCAAAGTACAGATGGTGGTTTATTACAAAATAACATAGGAGACTTAGAATAGATGATACATTTGGTAATTTTTGCACATAAACTCCCTGATTAAGTATGAAAAATGTGAACATTTGTTTATCTTGGAAAAACTGCTATTACTTGTCAAGCATGACCAATTAGGTATTTCTAAACTGTTATCCATATAATTAAGAAAAACAGCCATCTGTAAAGTCAGAAGTTTGATCTCTGGTTTTTGTGTGTTTGGTTTGTGGCTGTTTCCCCACTACCACCATCCCCCAGGCTTATAAATGTAATTCCTCTGGTCTGTTTTACCACTAAAACAGTAACAGAAAAAACACAGAGAATGTTGATTGTGACAGGTCAATGCAAATTTCATTAATTTTTCTTTCTTGTGTCTTTTTTTTGTTTTCTCTCCTTTTAAAGACAGATATGAGCTGAAAGTAATGACAGAAAATGAAGCAGCTTATAAGAAATATTTATAGGTCTTTATTCTCTGCTGCACTTCATGAATATACAAGATGTAGATAACAAGAAAAAATGAAAGCTTTTTATTTTCGTCACTGTTGGTTGTTTGAGGTTTAAAATCGGGAAAGAAAAAAACGCCATTTACTTCTAGATTCTGTATGGTTAAAGCAAAACTTAGCCATAGAAATAAAGGAAGCAAGACTAACTGTAGTTTAAATTGATATAACTGTAGAATGGAGGTGGGGTCAGTTAAGACATTTAGACCTTTTTAACACGGCATTAGAATCAAGGTGTGGACTAGGGATGTAATTTTCTGGACAACTGAAGCTTAATATAAAATACCCCTATCCTAAGACAATTCAGAAGTTTTACACTCACCCCTACAAAAATATTTTCAGACATACAGGCAACCAAGAGTACCACCAACATTTATGTTTGGAGGATGGTGTCTCATTTTAACCCAATATAATGAAATAATAAAGAGTTATGTGCTGAGAAGCCAAGAGATAGTTATTAGGAACAGCAGGATTGAGTTAGAATGTAAATGATGTTTTTCTACACAAAAAACTTTGTTTTTCAGAGCTCTGAACCAGTTATTTTTAGCATTAGATAGCTTTGATGCCTAGTTTCCTTATGCTTATTCTCTGAGAAGAGGTCCTGTAGAAAAGGCCTTCCGAGGAGAACAAATACCAGAGATTATGTCTTACATGGATAGAAATTTACATCTATATATTCAGGATAGAATTCGTAAGTTTTGAATGTTTCTAGCTGAAATCCATACATTCTTTTTAATTCCTTTATTTACTTACCTGACAAGACTGCTACGCACATTAGTATGTCCAATGCGAGAGGCATTTTGATTTTATCATCACTATTGTGCAGTTAAGAGTGAAGAACACAAGCTGCAAGTTTGCATAACATGCCTAAAATATCTCCTTAAGAGAGAAAATTACAGTCACTGTATAGGATCAGAACATGGCAATTTTTGTCATGCACTGTCAGAAGCAATTTAGGTAGCACTATCCTCTCCAGGATAAATAGTGTAAGAAAGAGTTGCAAAATCCTGTGCTTCATTAGCACAGGCGGTTCCTACGGTGTTATAGAAGTTTGAAGAGAGATGTGCCTTTAAATATCGCTCCCTTCTTGCTCAATAAATTGAGATACAGAGGTTAGCATTTACTGTGTATTAAAAGCAGTTCATTAAACAATCCAGAGTAACAGCTTGGAGTTTAGTTGGTAGCTATTAGCAATACTGTCTGTGAAACAGCTGCTTGATTTAATTGGCAAACACTTGTTCCCTTCACTTACGGGCAGAATTGGAACCTCTCTGCTTTCCAACAAGCTAAAAACTGTACCTATTCTAAACCAGACGCTATTTAACCTGCCTTATAATTAATGAAGAAAAATCCCACCTTACAGTCAGCTTAACTCCTATGCATTAAAAAAATTATCTGCTGACAGTCTTGGCTAACAGAAATCACTTTGAAAGTGATTTTCACTGTGCCTCAAATTTCTGCTGTAAAAAACACAAAAAAGTTGAGTTAAATGCTGAAGACAGTAGGTTAGATGGGGTGAATCAATCACGAATTATTAGGTAACAGGGATGTGCATGGTGACTGATGCAATTCTGCTGAATGGTGAGACACACAACCCAAATTTCTTTGTGAGTTTACTAATGGTCTTTCTTCCATCCTGCCCTTAGCTGTTCTTAAAAGTCAACGCTTTCCTCACTACCTAAGTGTTTTCTCTCTGCCCTTGCAGACAATGCTGCCATTGTGGCCACTGTGTAAAATTTAATCTCTGAAGTGAAGAAATTCTCTATAAAACTTGAGCTAAAATACATAAACCTCTAAACTATATTGGTGATTTTAGCATATTTGAGAGAGAAAAATACCTACCTACAATTCTGCTAGGAATATTAACTCAATACTGTCATCAATAAATAATGATGTAGAAAATTGTGGAGAAACATTCCTTTAAAAGATGAAAGATAGAAATACTCTTAACTGTACAATTAAATTTCCATTCTTTTAATACATAAGCAAGTACATATTGTTCTATATACATTGCTGCTGTGACTTTGAGAAACAAATAAAAATTAGTATACACACATCCAAGTAGGCAACAGCTGCTTGGGGTAAGAACACAAGAACAGAGGAAGGTTTTAGTGATACTTCTCCATGTGGAACTATCCAGAACACACGAGCAGATTACTGACTTTCTGGTATGGATGTCCCACTCACTCATCTTTAGTCTTAAAATAGGCATTTAAAATTAACATCTTTCATACATTTTGTTGTTCACAACTCAACAGCAGAAATGCATGAAAATTCTTCAGCCAATTAATGCACAACTGATATACAGCATACATAAAGGAAGTGTAGATGATACATTTGTTATTACAATACCTTATAAGTGTGGCATCACTACAACATGAGGTATAAATTTAGTGCTGTCTTTGTACTCCTGTGCAAGGAGGCAATTGTCCTGGTTCTTCCCTAGGGCAAGAAACAGTACAGAAGAATTCTCACAGTTATAAAAACTTCCTCACATACACGCATTAGAAATCTGAAGTTTAACCCCAAGTTTAGCCCCCAGGACTCATTACACTGTAAACGTCCTTCTTGAATTATATCCAATTTCATGTATTTAGTGTCCCAAGCGTTTGCCCATTTCTGGGGTCAGTGTTTTTGACCTGCTTCCCACTGATAGCAGCCTCCAGCTGAGAGGTTATCAGCAGAACCTGGCAGGATGGGAACAGAATGGAAACTTCACATAAAGAATTGAAAATGGAATGCAGTATTTTCTTTTGAACAGAACTTATCACGTAATTGTAGAAGCAAATTTCATCAGTGGCTTCTGTTAACTTCCGTATAGTTCCCAGTCTTCCATCTGACAGAACAGACAGCTAAATCCCCCTGCAGAGCTGACTACAATCTGAATATGTCAAAAAGACAACCAGGGATCGTTTAAACATTGCATTTTCTTTTAAACAGCATTACAGTCAAATGTTCAAAGAGGCATCTGTCTGTCATTCCTTTCAAGATCTCTACAGACCTTAGACTCACACTTTTCATTAATAGCGCTGTCCCCCCCTAGGGCTATTACATACTTCAAAATCTACAAAGCAAGACCTAGGTCAGGAAAACAATCATTACTTTAACAAAAAATGTTGTCTTTCCTCCTTCCAACATTTTAGACTACTTCAGTGAACGGCTAGGTCTAAAAATATTTTGTTGACATCATAATTATTGCAATTAGATTCAATTTTCTTTTAATGTTATCCTGTCAAGCCATGTCTCTTCCTTTAGGAGTTTCAGGCTATTGCCTATTCATGCAGACATTTTTTTATGCTCCTGAGTAAGTTACAGACTATTTTCAGAGAAAATTCTGATATTGATTACAAACATTGATTCAATAGATTCTAAATCAAGTGTAACTATTTGCTTTAAAAAGAACTTAAAATAAAACCGGTTTCCAATGTTACTGTGCTGATGGACTACACAGCAATTGCACCTTGCAATGAGCACATTCAGTTCTAACCGAAAGCCTGCAGGGATCCATGAAAAATTTTCAGGGCTTTCATTTAAACCATAATTCTACTGGACAGCCAGGTCAGATAAAGTGCTCCAAAGGCAGAATTAAAAAGTGGGAAAATAATTCAAATGCACATAGAAGGACATAAAATATAAACCTTTTCTCTTGTTAATACATGTAGGTTTAGCACGTGTTATGATGAATACAAGAATATAGAATAGAATCTTTTTGAAAAGGATAAAAAATATTCCACCCTATTCCCAAATCTCTCTGACATGTCCTATACTGATGCTCCCAACAGTGCCACTACAGTGCACCTAGGTGTGTTTTTCTTGGATTATAAACTCCTCTAGAGTCTCAGCAGTCACACCAATGTTCTATAACATTCCACTTTACTATAACACTTTTGTAAATAAAGCAGGAAGTACCATCCTGCCTTCTTCTATATATTCATATACTTGACTATCACCTATACCCTTAATTTTGAGTCTAGTCTTAGCCCCTGTCAGAGTCCTCAAAGTCAGAGGCAGACTGCACGCCTGGCCTGCATAGTCATGGTCAGATTAAAATATTAGAGGGCAGAGGAAGGTCCTATTAAAATTAATAATCTTACAATTAATACTATTAAAATTAATAATCTTACATGTAAGGGAGCAGAACAGGAATTCAAGAGTTAAGGAGACAGAGAGAAAACCCACAGAGTTTAGACGAACCAGAGCTGGAATAAAAGGAAGAGATGACTGAATATACAGAAAATCTGGAATATATACTACAGTTCTTAGACAGCATAATTTCCTATCAGCAAATAATATTCAGAAACCCCTAGGAAAACGCTTGCCATATCTTCCTCTTGTGACTGGTTTTCATGAAAGGCAACAATTTGCAACTTCTGCTGCTTATAAATCTCGCTAGCTGAATAGAAATAGGTCTGAATTGTTGACTTGACCACTCCAAATGACACTTCATGGATCTCTGTGCTGTCCTCCCCAACAGCCAGTCTGAGTTTCCTTCAACTTACTTTTTAACAAACATAGCAAGTTACAAGCAAAAACTCTGTTAAAAGATCATTAATCTGCAAAGTCAAGGACTTAAAAATGAAGAAATGCAAGAATTAACACTGACTGTGCATTTTTAATTCCCTATACCTCCCTGCCTGTTATGCATTTTGATACAGTTTTTAATTACTTAATTGCATTTTGTGTAAAATGGACAGCGCTCGAGGGATGAATTAGGGTTACATAGTGAATGAAGCTGTCATCTGTGGGACTTCTGCCTTAGTTGATACAAAAATTGTGAGGTAGAAACTGAATATACATTTAGTCCTTTACACAGGTTTGACAAGTTATTTAGCATTCAGCCAGGCGTGATGTTTGTCACTATACTGATATGGACAACATTGCAGTGAGTAATCTCTCATTGCAATCGCCCGTATTCTTAATAACAAAGAATGTAACAGGAGTGAGATGAAGGGATTAAGATGAAAGAGAGACAAACAATAAGATGCAGACAGATGTTAAGCAATGAAGAGCAATAATCATAATAAGACTATTAAAATATTATTTTCCATGTAGGTAGTCATGACTTTTTTTCCTGTAGTAAAACAAAATTACAGTTTTCTAGCACCACTTTGTTCAATTTTGCCATAAATGTTAGAAAGTGTGGGTTTTTGAGGTGTGGGTTTGGAGTAAAATAATGTATTTTAAAAGCATATTTTGACTTCTGAAAACAAGTCTATACCATCATAGATGAGAACTGCAATGACTTGGAGGGTAAATTTGATCTACTGTAACTTGTATTCTGAAATCAGAATCAACCTCTGCAAGGGTTCACAAGAAATATTTACTTCTGAATTAAAATAAATGCTATGGGAGTACTTCAAAAAGTTCAGCATATAACAATGTCTGTGGATCTCATTTTGCAAAACTGGCAGAAAATTTGGTGGCAAATAGGATTGTAATCGTTTCCTCTTTCAAAAGCCAGCAGTGCACCATGAAGACAGAGCCAGAACTTTCAATATGTGGGTAGAAACCAAAATAGAAGGAACTAATTTCAATTTGCCAGAAGCCAACAGAAACAATAATGAAAGCTCAAAATAATTTATGCCATCTTATCTTTCTGCTTAATAAGCACATGCAGGATCTCCCAGAGTATTCTGCAACTCTTACTCTACCACAAATTGCTCTAAGGGATATGACAGCAGCCATCTCAACAACTTAATACTCCTTTACTCCACTGGGATGATGTGCAGAGTGTCAGATGGCAGAGCTGAAAGTGGCAAGGTGGGTTTCATGGGTAATGTAAAAATCAAATCAAAACAAGTGCTCCAAAGCCAGTTATGGCAGGACTAGATGCCTTTCTAATTTCTAGCTTGTAACATAGCCCAAGTCAAAATTGAGCTATCTAAAAGGAGGAAAATATGTTAGTTTAGCACTAAAATGACATTCAGATAACTGAGATATATCTAGAATAATATAAGATGCTCTGAAATGTCTTATTTGTCCCATCAGCAACTTTCAGCAAATAGTGAGCTGCCTCTTGGGTATCTTCTTTTTCCTCACAATTTTCTCATATTCTATGTCAATATATCTCATAATAGTTTAAACCACTTTTTACTGTAAAAATAAAATATCTGAATAATTCGCAAATTTTTATTTTTTGAAAAGCCTTAGAGTCTCTGATTTTTTAAAGGTTAGAATATTCTGAGATTCTAGAAAAATCAGTCATCTGAGTATTGATCTTACAGTTTTTCATAAAACCTATGGTAGAAAGTTCTTAGATAAATTAGACACTCTGAGCAAAGTTCTTCAGGGTCAATCCTCTGAAATGGGGCCAAGCCTATAATATGCAAACTTCTGTGGCAGAACTATTATTTGGCAGAGGTTGTGAGAAGAGTAAAAATGATTTTGATTTTCTAGCAAGTGACAAAGGTTAATGGGATATATTCTGTACAACATATAAGGTACTGTACTCAGTTCAAAATGGCACTAAAAGGAAAAATAGATGGTTTGGATAAATGTTAACATTAATCATATACATGAAAAATACAAAAATCATTAACCTCCTTGATCAATCATCCAGCAATGTTTTTCTTCTTAAATTGCTTACGTAAAGTAATTTTTAGTGTATTTATTAGTGCATAGCATTTATTCTTCACTGATATCTCCTCCAAGAATATCTTTCCCCTGAGTAGTCATTAAGGGTCTCATTCTCCTCACATATAGGTGTTTTGCTTTGGTTTTTCTCCCTCCTCGCTCCCCAAGACATATTTTTAACTTGAAGGAGGAATGAATGAACTTCACACAAAGACTGGGGAGCCAAATCTAGTGTAGCTTTGGAAGATCTGTTTTGTGGACTCTTAACTAGTATAGAGTAGAACAGTTTTGCTCCTTTAATAAAGGCTTAAATAGCTTAAATAAATAGCTTAAATAAAGCTATTACTGAAATTAATGATGAAATAGAAGAATGCAGTTATTTTGCCAAAGATATTCATACTTCCTGTGGCAGACAGGTGTGGAACACAGGATAAAGTCATGGATAATGAGGGGAAAACCCCTCCCACATCTGTAGTGACCTGTAATGCTGGGACAGTGAATTATTGTTTAGAAACTAGCTGAACTCGAAGTACATTGGTAAAAGCTAATTATCTGAGTATGTGCAGAATACATGCATAATGATGCAAGTGGGATTTATGTTTCCCGAACCACAACCCCTTTTTTTTCTTTTTTTTACAATGGAGATATTACAGGTACCAGTATATGTTTTTACTATAAAGAAAACTGGGGAGGGGAGGAGCGAAAGAAGCCCAGTTTATTTTTTGATTTACTGAGAAGTTAAGGATTTCTACAGAATCATATTTTCTCAGTTTGCAATGTGAGAGAAACAATAATTTATTATAAAATAATAATTAAAAATATTAAATAGATGTTTTGCTTCAATTTGATATNCAGGTACCAGTATATGTTTTTACTATAAAGAAAACTGGGGAGGGGAGGAGCGAAAGAAGCCCAGTTTATTTTTTGATTTACTGAGAAGTTAAGGATTTCTACAGAATCATATTTTCTCAGTTTGCAATGTGAGAGAAACAATAATTTATTATAAAATAATAATTAAAAATATTTAAATAGATGTTTTGCTTCAATTTGATATTTTTACATCTGCTTAACAGATGCAAAATACTTTCAGAACAAGAGGCAATCTTAGAACACAAAAAAATCAATAATTTCATCAATTTCAGAACTAGGGGCTTAACTAAAACAACTTATTCTTTTCTTTTCTTAGGGAAACAAAATAAACATGATTGACACTGAGATGCAGCTTTCATTTTCCAAGCATCTGCATCTTTTCATAGAAAATTATTCATATTTGTATCTCTGCTATGAGTATTATGTTCTTAGCATGTCTCCAATATCTGCTGAAGCTGCTATTGCATGAAGTTGGCATTTTGATTCTTGAATTTACATCCCTGAGCATTTCACTATCAAAATTTGTTCCCAGAATCGAGTAAGAAACCTGTGGAAAATGAACGACAAAATGAGGAAGAGAGTTGCACCTCCTCCTAGAGAATGTGGTACCTTATCTGCTCTAGAGCACACGTACAACACGCTGGCATTGTTGTTCCCATTTTGAAATCAATAGACATATACCTATATCATCAAGGACAGATGCTGGGACCTCATCCCTCCTCACATTAGCCCTCATCAAGCTGCTTATGGCTGCAAAGATGCCAATCAGTTTCTGAAAGGGAAATTCACTGCGTGCCCATAATAGCTTCACACACCAAGTCTGCCAATCAATACTGACATCGTGCTGTGCGTTTCACTACACTCGGGGAATTTATGCTGAGACATGGATGAAGCTCACTGACTGAGCCTGAATAGAAACAGGGTGGACTTGTTAAAATAGTACCTTTTAAGAGCCCTTTCACCTCAGTGAATGACATCTTTAATAACCCAGTAACAAATGGATGGTTTCATGAACTGAGAGCCACCCAGCTCCTTAGGATCAGTCTGAAGACTACTGTAAGTTTACTAAAGCCTAGATGCCCTCTTAAGACTCAAAAAGTTTTGAAAAGTCCTGTTTCTTCTATAAAAAATAAAAGCACATAAAATAAAAGCCTAAAGTTTGCATTCCTTAAGCCGCAGTTTAATAAATAACTACATAACTGAGAAATTGAGACTTGGCAAACTGAGAAATTGAGACTTGGCAAACATGACCTCAGGTCTGAGCACACTCAAACAACTGAACAGGCTTATTTAGCAAAGATTTTATGAAGCAGCAAAACAGATGACAAACCTAATTTGTCACTGAAGGTCTTGCTGGCACTTCTGCAAAGTGAAGAGGAAGCATTCTCAAAACACAATGTATCAGACACTTGTAGAAGGCTGTTGCTTGGTGGCCACTTCATGAGGTAGAGTATGGGAAAACAAGATTTTCATATGTTCTCTTTTTGCTGATTCAGAAACGTTACCATCCAGTTTGTTACACAATAACCAGCTTTTAATGGCACAGGCTATGCCTAGCAATTGATATTGAGGTTTTAAAAGTGAAACATTGTGGGTTTATATTAATTGTCTTTTTAAAGGCTGAAATAGCAATAAAGTATAGAAAATGTGAGTGTATTCAAATAAAATGTGCATAAAGAGAATACTTTTCAAACTCTTTTGCCATCTGTCACCTGACAGTGATTAATTGTGTGCGGGCTGTGATGAGAAATAATCAGTGTTTTAAAAACAACAGATAAGGAAAAAGCAATAACAACACAGCATTTCAATAGCATAGGTGTACTGCTGCCTATGAGTTTCAGCATTCTTTTTCAGGAACATGGAATTAGACTAAGAGAGCACGTATCACCTACAGGCTCTTTTTCCTAGGAAATTTGTCTTTCTCCTTGTCTTCTAGAGACACACAATGTATTTTTACAATTGGCTAAGGAACCAGCAGAATTCTATTGTTTGTCATAGAGCTTGTCTGCTGAGAGAAAAAACCTCAAGTGAATCTATTTTTCTTTTTTAATGATTCAAAAGAACATGTTACAAGACCATCTGTTAGCTGCATCGGCTATCCAGTCAGCATCTATTTTCAAAACTACTCATCTGGCAGAAGATATCACAAATACTCTCCTTGTTCATCTTGCACATCAAAAGCAAAGATGAAGGCAGCAGATAGCTCTGCTAAAACACATAAGTGAATATTTTAAAAATCCACTCTGAGTGTTTGTGATGAACTAGATGTGCAGCATTCAAAAGACATCATCCACAACCTCACTAACCTAAACAGGAGCTTTAAGCAGTGATGGGCTCTCAGACAAGGTGTGCTACACCAAGATGTGTATTGCTATTCTGATGGCAGCTGAAATCAATTAAAGAGCCTAGAGATCACATTCAGAATATAGAAAGTAATTTGAAAAAAAAAAATGAACATTTTCACCTAAAACAATGTGTGTTATGGTAGCAATTTCTACTATAACATCTAGAGTGGAGAAAAAAAACCATACGTTTTTTCTTCTGTAGGAGTAAAACCATAGATATAGAAATTGATACAACTTATTTGTTTTTACAACTTATTTGTTTGTACACCTTATTTGTAAGTTGGGGGACACTTTGACAAAAGGTTACCTCATTGCTGTATTTTCATCAGATCATTTTGAAGTATATCTAAAACTGTTCCCCCATTCTAATAGTTGAACACTAAAATACAGTGACAGATAATGCCTTTTACTGTATATATATCATGATGTTAGGCAGAGTATACTACAGGGAGACACACTCTATATCCTGCATATTTCACTAATGATTTATCTTCTACACATTTATTTTCTAAAACACCAATACTATCATTTGAACTGCAGATACATTCACCTTCAGTTAATTTACAAATACAATATTCTTTCTGTCTGCCTTTGTCTGCTTGATGAATATTCTTGATTTTAAGTAACATATTTTGCATTGCTTACCATGGCATCTCTCTAGGTATTTTCATCATAAGTTCACTATTTTGTACCCTTCAGACAAGCAGCACAAATACTCAGTGACAGCTACACATGCAATGTTGATGTTTTCTGCTTCTTATCTAAACTGTTTTCTTAGAAGGATACAACACAAAATCATTCTGTACAATTAAACTCGTTGCTAAAAAAACTAAACAGAACAACCCCAAACAAACACATTCAGGAAATTCAGTGTCAAAATGAAATTCTGTGAGCCTCCCTCTAGCTAAATACATTACAAAAAATCAGTGTGTTCTGTCTCCCCTCCACACTTTGAAGGATTTATTTATCAGTTCATCAGTGTTTCTGTCCTATAGCCCAGAAAAATTCCAGTGCCAGAGCAGCACACTGACTTTTGGTGGACAAAGACCAGAATTTATCTCTGTCTCTGTGAGTCATAACACACTTTCACTACACATGCAGTGGTTTTCTACCTCTCACTCCACCCCAAAGAAGGCTGGGGGAGCACAAGGAGTTGGGAGGGGACACAGCCGGGACAGCCGACTCCAGCTGACCCAAGGGATATCCCATTCCATATGGTGTCATGCTCAGCATATAAAATTGGAGAATAAGGAGGAAGAGTGTGATGTTCAGAGTGATGGTGTTTTGTCTTTACAGGTCTACATGTGAAGGAGCTCTGCTTTCCTGGGATGGCTGAACTGGTGCCTGGCCATGGGAAGTGATGAATGAATTCCTTGTTTTGTTTTATCTGCATGCACAGCTTTTGCTTTACCTGTTAAACTGTCTTTATCTCAACCCACGGGTTTTCTCAATTTTACACTTAAGGTTAAGGTTTCACATTTGTCAGTAGCTACTTTATAAATCCCAGCTGAAAGATGCTGAATTCCTGTAAACTATAGTCTGTAGTACAGGATATAATGGCCTTGGTTAGCAGTATTCTACTGTCCCTATGGGAAACTAGAAATGGAAATACATTTCCTTGCTATTATTAGCTAAAAGTTGACTACCTACATGATTAAAGAACAGCTTTGGACCTCCTTACTAGGTAGTCCTACTGTGAAATTCACATATTTCAGTCTAGATCTAATTTTGCAATTCTTTTTGCTTGCAAAACCACACATGAATCAAATAAACTGCTTCCTGTTAACAGGTTTAAGAGATTTTGTTTTAAAATGATGCAAAAATTGGATCCGGATTTTTGGAGATGAACATACGTTCAAGACACGCTTTTCTTACTTTACCATATCATACAGCATCAAGGTCTGAGAGGGCCTTTCTTTAAACCAGTTATACATACACATGTCCAAAATTTCAAATATTCTTTCCATCATTGAAATATTTGTCCTGAAAACAGACACTCACAAGATCCTATTCTTGTTTTTCATTGAAATATATTACGAATACACAGAATTTGGTTGTCAATAGTGCATTAGCTAGGGTTAATACCTTGCAGTATATTTAGGATTCAGTAGTTTGCCTAGCTATTCCATCTTACTCAACCACTTTCTCACAAATACATGCATTTTGAATGTTAAGTAGTTTACTTCAGGGTTCCTCACCCCTTGAATATTGCTCTTTTCTAGTGCAGGTGTTATCTTGACCAGCAAAGTATAGAAGGAAATCCAATCAAACAAGAAAGGAAGACAATGGCACTGAGGTCTAACTTATAATAGGAATATGCCAGTAATGAGTAGAAATATAAAGATACAGCTACTTGAAATGTAGTACTTTCTGCTCCTCTCCTTGGTGTGACTTCTGCTGTACACAGATGCAAGAACCCACATATACAGCATTTGTTGGTAAGCCCACCACCCTGCTCATACATAGAGAAGCGTGTCATTTTTCAGTATTTTTAAAAGTTATCTTAACTTAATAAGCAACAAAAAAGAACAAGTAGAAAGGAGAAACAGGGAAAAAGTTGAAAGGAAGCAGGGAGAGCAGCAACAGTGTCAGAGCAGAGGGATTCTACCTTCCTTCACAAAGTTTGCCCTAAGTGAAAACCCTGCAAATCACATCTCCTTGACCTAAAAGAACACTAACTTTTCCTAGGCCCTACACAGTGAAAAGACTGAAGTTGTGCAGACCAAACTTTGCTTTTTACAAATCTCTACACACGAGTTATTATATATTTGACAACCCAAAATAACCTTTATTTGCCACATCTAGGTACAGGGGCTATAGCAACAAAGTGTTTTCTTGATACATTTGCTGTCCTCTGAGAAACAGCTGTTTCAGCTTCTTTCACTGACACATGAGTGATAGGTCAGGGGACACTACTGAGTTTCTCACTCTAAAAGCCAGTAATGCACAGTCTGTGTCTTCCGTGGATGGAAGAGCTGCTGCAGAAGGCTACTAATTGCCCCCTGCTCTCACAGCACTGGAACTGTGAATGGGGAGAAAGTCACAGGCAAGGAGCCAGTAATCTGCAGTGAGCCTATGACCTGGAATATGTAATCGGGAAGAGTGTGAAGGAGAGGGGACTCAAACAAATGGAGACAGATGGAGTTTCATTCTATTTAGCACAATAAATGTGTTTGAAGAGAGTACAAAGAAGAAGCAAGGATGACGTGCACAGTTATTTGACTGGCTTTGAATTGTCTTATCCAACGAAATTGATGGGGAACAGCTTAGTAACAAAAGCAAACTAAAACAAGTTCAGGGGATTTGATCCCCACTGACACTATTGATCCACTCCAGTCTTGGACAAGTCATTTTACTCTTATGTGTTCTGAAAGACAGCTAATAATAGGGCTAACCAATTTCTGTGAAATGTTTTGGAAAGATTTATGAACTGGTATGGGTTTTAAAACACTAAAGAAAATGAAATCTTGAAGAAAATTTCCTCAGGATTCAGACACAGCAAATTATTTTCCAATTATTACTTATTATATTTTGTCTTTCAAAAACACACTGCTTCTCCATACCATGTATCTGAGAAAAAGCCTTTTCTTTTATTAATATGCTCAAATATTCTAAGCATTCTTTCCTTCATTTTACTTCTACATTTCTGTTTCTACTGCATCTGATTACCAGACAACCAGCTTAATTCTATTAATAAAATAAAATTTGCCTCTTATAATACTAGCTCTGGTCTGAGTACACCAGGTAAAGTTTAAATGTTTAACTACAGCTCTTCTGAATTAACTGACATTTTAAGCCTCTTCTGCGTGATCTTGCACAACTAGATTAATTTATCCTTTCTCCTTGATTGATTGTTTTTGTTTTGCTATAAACATAATGCTTCATCAAATTTTGCTAAGCATCTTGTGAGACACATCTCAACAGTTCCTTTTCCATTAATGACAATAAACACATTGCTGGCTTGTTTCTCTAGCAAGGGCTTCAAAATGACCCACAAACCTCATTTGGCCTATAGAGCTATAAAAGACTGCCCAGCATTGCTAAAATTTATGGTCCATCTCCTGCAAAATCCCTGCATAAAAATCACTCATCCCTGTCAGGAAAACCATTTTAATTTAATAACATTTAGGAAATACAGTGTAAGGTTTTTCATGAGCGCTTTCAGTGTGTGTAGAGGGAAAAGGAGCCATTCATCCTCGTTCCACAAATATACTCAGTGGGTTGTTTTATTCAGGCTTCTCACATCCATAGACCCTCTGGCAGAATGGATCCCAGCTGTCCTGTGCTTTTCTTTGCTACGTGGCCTCTACACTGCAAGAAGGAACACCATATTTTAGCGGCAGCTCTTTAATTATTTTCTTCTTGTCTATCTACTGCAAGTGCAGAAGTTTTGTCCTGTTTTTTATACAACAGGTTTGCTGTCCTTTGGTGGTAAGGAAACAGAGTTTTATTTATTTAACATATATAGATAGCTTAATACAGACTTAGGCTGTAAACATGACTGGTACCTGTCTCAATGTGTCTTCTTCAGTATATTCTTTTCTGGAGACATGGTAAACTAGTGATTTTCTAAAACTGTTACTTCTCTGAATTCTTATGTAAAGTCTATAATATGTACTCATACAATCAGAGCATTTTTCATTAATAAATTCTTAACTTCCTGCAAATGCAGTTCCTTCTAATTAGGTATTTGTATTGCCCATGCAATTCTAAACTAATTAGATTGCAACTAGATTAATCTCTTTCATACTTGCTAAACTCAATAATTGCTCTTGCAACAATCAATACACATTTAATTATTAGGAAAATAATTTGCTTATTAAATTAAAGTTACTTTCCCATGTTTTGCTGAGTATTTGCATTGAAATGCCATTCTTCATCTTCTGCAGTAAATTTAAATTTGGAGATAAGAAAGCTAAACCCCGAGGCTATTTTCCAGGTTTTGAAATCAGCAGACTTTTGCACATACTTGAAATTAAACATTAGGCCAAGATAGAAAATATTTGATTATGCTCCTCAAATGTACATCAGTCTGTCCCCACCTTCCTGTTCTGAATCACTGCTACACTTAAGTCTATTTTGAGAGAAATCCTAGTTTTCAAAAGATCTCAATTTCTACAGATCTTTGAAATATGCAACCATTTTTTTCTGGCTTCTCTATCAGAGGAGTTAACAAAGGAACTATAAATTTTGTATACAGGGAAATTTTCAGTTGCAGTTCAGAGCACACTAAACACCATAGGGCTTGGTCATGAGGCAAAAATCTTTGCTCATAGAATTTTTCTCAATAAGGAAGACACCAAGTATAAGGGAAATATGCATTCTGTCAAGTATGTACAGCTTAGGTGGGGAGATTCAGACTAGATATTATAAAAAAATTTTCACAGTTAGAATGGTCAGCATTGGAATAGGGTGTCCAGGTAGGCGCTGGAGTCGCCATCTCTGGATGTGTTCAAAAGCTATCTGGATCTGGTGCTGGGTGATGTTTTAGGGGTTACAGTGGCACTGCTGGGTTGACAGTTTGATAGGATAATCTTAAAGGTCTCTTCCAACCTTGATGATTCTGTGACTTTTTTTTTTTTTTTTGTGATGGAAACCAACAAAGACTACATTACAGATCTACGGACTCTGGTTAGCAGAGAGTTGTAGGAACCCATACAAGTCCCAGGCATAACAGCAACCTGTGGTAACACTGAAATATCATTAAGAAAGTCAAATTTAAGCTTAGTAGGTTCGAAACGTGGTCATATATGCTTACCTTTATCCATAAGGGAAGCAGCTGATAACAGGAATTAGGAAACTGTGTGGCTCATGAGCTTTGCCTGGATTGGTTTCTGGAACTTGTAGGTACATCCCTACAGAGAAAGGTCACCAGTATTGCTTAAGAATGTGACAAATGAAAATATGTCTATAATTCAATATCCCAGTTCTATTATAATTACTCCCTTTTTCTGGTATCAGCACAGATGTTGAAATCAATACTGCAGTCTTTTTCCCCTAATATTAGTTTTGAAATTTTAAGTATCATAGCTGTATTTCTCAAACTGGTGCTGCTCTGATGATTTACTTTATATGGAGTCTAGACATTTCACAAGTAAATAACAGATATCTCAATTTTAAAAGCATTTGGTGTTATGAATCAATAACATGCAGATACTATGCAAGGTCAGCACTGTTCAGCATCCTCCAATATCTTTTGTCGTGGTTTAGGAATGGTGCTTCCCAATTCAGTGTGCCCACCAAGACTCTCCAAGTTACTGCAAAAAGTACCCAGGAGCTGGCCAGAACCAGGACACCTATTTTCAGAGAGGGGGCAGACTGGGTCCTTCCTAATCTCTCTCTTCTCAGCCACTAAATTTCACTGTCCATCTTTGGCTCTTCTGTCTCTCTACCCAAGTACCTAATATTTTTTCTTTCCTCAGATTAATATTATGTCTCTCATTGTGTTCCTAAATCTTCAGGAATTAATTTGTTTGGAGATACTACATAGTACAAGAATTCAGACTCATCTACTCCATACAGCATAAGAGCAAGATATATATCCCTTGAAAGGGTACATTAATTAAAAAACTTATGTAAAAGATTATTTAAGTATTTCTTGCTACTTAAAAGAGTGCATTCAAAGAACAAATTACAGTGGAAAGGCATTTTAAAGTTTTCTCGAGGCAATATAAATTACTGTTGACTCTTAATTCACTGATTTTCAGCACAAGATTTCCAGCTGTGCAGTCAGAAAGAAAGAAAATTTGTTGTTTCAAAATAAATTATTTGTAGACACCTCTATCTAAAACATGTTTAGTCTTTATGATTTTTTGCTCTAGTTTAGGATGAAGTGATAAACTAGTATATATCATTTCAGGAAGAGATTCATCAGCCAGCTCTATGAACACAGGTATTTTAAAAGCTAATATTCAAAGCTTCCTTGAATTTCAGTGAAAATGGAATTAGAGTAGGCCTATGGGGAGCCAGTTTGAATGACACAGGTGCTTTAAGTGCTGGAGAAGTATGCTGCATTAGAACTGGTTTTCTGTCACTCAGTAGCAACAGCTGGTATAAAAGCTAATCCTCTGCTCAGCTCCACAGGCTTTCTACTAGCACATCCCAAAGACAGTCATATCTTCAAATAAAAATGAAACAGGCTGCATTCTTGTCTCATCCATTATTTACATAAAAATAAAACTAGTCCTTGGTAGTTTATTTGTTCTGCTAAGTTTTAAAATGGTACTGTTTTCCATTTCCAAGAGATGTGATAATATGGATCAAGTGACTCTTAAAGAGGCACAGCACCATGTCAGGCCACATAAGGGGGAAACATGCACTTTGGAGGTGTGAGATTAGTATGGGATCAAAGCACCGGATTTTAGAATAGGATCAAAGCATTCTTTGATTCTTATGACAGAAAAATCAGAGAGTAGCTGTGGCAAGGAAGTAGGATTGCATTAAATAAAGGCTCCTGATAGTAGGGACAAGTTTTCCAGCTGACGCGAAACACTTCTGCTCCTCCCTGGCTCTGGGATGCCACACACAAAAGAGAGTTGTCCTTTCATCTGCAGATATTTTGAACCATTCAGCTAGACAGTAGCTTTGATTGCATATGAATACACATACACACATATAACACCATACTTATTGTTTAATTCTCTTTAATATCTCTGTTTCTGCTATTCCTCTTCTTGCTGAGATATTCCCATGCAGCTGCTAAGTAGTCTAATATAAGAAGTAAAACAGCTTACCTTCAGAAGCTCCTGAACCTACCTTCAGACGCTCCTGTTTCCAAATGGGAGAGAAATCCTGGGTCTATTCTCTCTGCCACAGATCAGTTCCCACAATACATAATGATGCATCCTTCCAGGTTTCTTCTTTCGAGATAGACTTTGGAAGGTCTGGTTGCTGCTGCCATCAGTTCTCTCCGACTGCAAAAGCAGACACCAGCTGAAATGTTAACACTGGTCCATCAAGGTCGAGGTGAATAGGCCACGCAGGCCGAGTCCAGACAAAGCTCATGGAAAGCAGTTTGTGCAAGTCAACAGACAATTAAATGCACAAGCTGTATCTGTGAACAGCACTGCAGGTGGTAATTGTCATGAGGTGCTAGAAAGACTCTTGTTTTCCATATTAATCTTACATGGAATAGCTAGAATTCTTAGTTTTTTTATTTAAATTTTTTTGAATTTTTAGAATTAAGAGTATTTTGTACGAAGAGATGGTGCAGCTTTTTGTATTTTTAGACTTCATCTTCTCGGATAGATATATTTTACCTGAGATTTATATAACAGTTATTTAAAATGTTTTCATTTATCATTCCTTCATGATTGATGAATGGTTTAATTAAGCGTCCTCTATTATCATCAGCTGACAGGTAACGCCATTCAAGGTTCTCATATTATTATACTTTATATATATTTATATTCAGCGTACTTTCCAGACGCTCATTTTAACAAAGTAAATGCTATGCAGTAAGGTGAACCTCTTTAAACTCACTGATTATCTAGTGACTATTCCTTGAATTAATTAAAACTTGCACCATTTTTTTATTCATGATTTTGCTCCTCTTACACGTACTAAGCATTTGCTGCTTTCATATTTTTCACGCTGCTTATGGTCAGTGCTATTCAACAACAACAATGATATTTACCAACTCAAAAGAAAAACTCAGCCTGAGATTTTATAGATTATGATCAGTTAAGCATAATATTAGAGAGTTCACATTTAAGGAAATGTCCTCAATGACTGTAGCTGTAACTTCATATACCCTTCAAGAGTTCATTACATTCTGTACACTTCTGCAAGAACTTAGTCATTATCAGAAAGGAAATAGAAACATATCCCCTGAAGTATTTGTCTTTTATTGAAAATAGTGACAACATCATCTTCCTTTCTTCAGAATTCATCACTTTCCTCGGACATCTGATAACGGAAGACAAAACATACTCTGTTGCTCGATGATAGAATGTTTTATTAATAAAGCCAATCTTTAGATGCTCAGCTTTAAATATCCGTGGTGTTGTCTGTGTACTGAATTCTTTGACAGGCAGTGAAGTTTAGAGATGCTTGAATTTGAAGAAATTAAGGTAGATACAATTTAACAATATCTGGAATTTAGATTTATGGATTGTAGTCTGGAATAACTGCAAATAATATTTTAAAAATTTGAATATATTCATATTTTAAAGGCAGACAAAATAAAGCGAAATATTATATCCACTTTTCATTAGTGTCTAAGGCTACACATCTCACAGATCAAAAAGGACAGATACAAACACTTGTAAAATAAACAAAATGGTGTTACTTGTCTCGGATTATATTAAATGCTGGCCCTTGCATAAATTAGGTGTAGTGGAAGAAGTAAATTATTAGATTCTTTTCTGGTGTATAGTTTGTGTTAACTTCAGTACTGATTTTACACCAATCCAGGATAGGATCAAATTCTTTTAAAATAATGCCTTGCAATTCAGTTGTCAAAATGGGTTCTTTTAAACAAAATAACATTTCAATTCAAACAGATGGACAAAGCTTTCTTTTATGTGGAACAAAAGAAAAGTCTCAATTAAAATGTTCAGAACTACAGGCACCAACAAGTAAAGGGAAGCTTAAAGCTGTTTAGTCTAGTTTTATCTCAAAAAAGCATTCATTCTGCAGTAGTTCAGTTCTCACTGGTATTCCAGAAACAGATTGTCTCACCTTGGTTTCAATGGTATGGCACCTTTCCAATTCATACAGGCACAGTGATTATTTCCTCCTACCTTCTAAGGGTTTTAAAATGAATAACCCAATTACCCAGAATTATAGGGTAACTTGGTCTGCAGGCTTTTATTCAGCACGAGAACAAACAAAAAGCACACAGTAAAAGCACAGCTGCAGTAAAGAATCTTGATATATCAACGGCCTTGGCGTTAACTCCAGCCTGGCACTGAGCTGCAAGACGTAATGGGAATTCACCTAAGTCTCTCCAGAAACAATAGCTACTGAACACCAAGTATTTGCATACCTGCAAGTTACTTATAATGAAATACTTTATTTCCTTGGAAGATCTATCAGTTTATTCAGCTGTTCAGTCTTGGTTTTTCTACAAAATAACCGGAAAGCGTTTTTTTATAATAATAGTAGTAATATACTCATATATCAAGCTGCACACAAATATCCAGACACAAGAGCCGTATAGCACAATAATTAAATAAGGTAAATAAAACATATGCTGTGTATAAAGCTGAATGAACATGCAAAATAATATTTATCACTTTCAGATTTCCACTTTAGCACTTTTATAGCCTAACTCCAGGGAAACGATAATTAATCCCTTTAGAACTGTTCAGAAAACTATGAACTATTTCCACATTAACACTTCAGTATCAGCTTTTTTATATTTCTTTTTAAAACATATAGTAATTCATTGTCTGATTCTATAAGAGTTTACTGTTTGATTCAAAACCTCAAAAATAAGTGTTCTGGTAGCTAGATAAAACCATGAATTTTCCTGCCTACTTGGCTTTTCTTTCTGTCTTCATATCAGTTGAACAGAAAGAAAAAAACTTTTATAAAAACTTTTATAATTTTGTAGTTGCATTAATAATTGCTTCTTTTGCAGAAAATAGTTTGGTTTCTTTTTTTGTGTGGGGGTTTTGGGTGGGGTTTTTTGTTGTTATTGTTGTGGGGTTTTGTTTGTTTTCTTATTCACTTACATTTTCATTCTCTTCAACTAAAGCATATGCTTTTATCCACATTCAAACAGTTTCCCAACTGTTAGGAAAAATCAGCGAAACATTTCCAAACTCTGCTCAGCCTCCTTAGTTAAAATAGTCAAACCAAGATGAGCATCTCTATGAGAAATAGACATGGTTTGATCCATGGTAAATGTTCTTTTAACCTCCTTCAGAGCCAGTCATATTACTATATACTGGCCTCTACAATATGAACGAGGTCTTCCTAGCATTGATGGATTACTTCAGCAAAACCCCTTCTAGTTAAAAGCATTTGAAAGACACCCAAGGGGAGAAGGAGCATTAAACCAGAGATATATTTGTTTATTGCCAGGCAGGGACGCCCTCAGAAGGAAGTAAATCAAAGATATCTCAGGCAGTCTTAAGAAAGAAGAAAAGATGTTGGAATGACAAATTTTCCATGTCCCTTGAATCAAGAAAAACACTAGCTTGAAACAGAAAACCAGAGCAGATCATTTACAAATGAACATCACTTCCAGATGCTTGGAGAATAAAGGAGAACTTAGGACATAAGCTTATTTGTAAGGGTGACTGTCTCAGAGCCTGTATTTCTACCCTACTCAAGAAATGCTTAAAATTGCATGATTTATTTCCATGTTTATGCACTTGTGGGACAAAGATCAAAGTCTAATGTGAGCCACTACTACTGTGGAATAAGAAGTTAAATAAAAATTATCCCCTCTTAATTGTGGAACAAGATAAAATGGTTATCATTGTTGTTATATATTTTAGGTTTTGTGGAAATTGTGTTAACTTGCCATAATCTGAATTGTAAGAGTATGTACATATACAGAGAACTCGTATAACGATGACCTTACTCAGACCTTGCAGTAAAATACAGTATAATTGGCAGATTTCAACCAGACCACATAGCACTTCTCAGGAAGGCTTTGCCAGCTAAGCTCCCTGTGAAGTCATTGAAGTCTTCCCATTTTTCTCAGTAGGAGATGGAATGGATCCATCTATAATAGTTTTGACCTTTTTTAAGGTTGGAAGCTGGTATTGCACTAGAATAATCCACAGCCAAAGAATATCTATAAATCACTATTTTTTTTTCTCTAATGCAGCCTTCTTCCAGAAAGCTATATTCCTGAATGAAACTGTAAATAGGAATTCCTTCTCTGCTCAGAGTTAACAGTAAGAATTCTCTCTGGCAACAGGACTGGACAAACTTAAGACAAAAGCCAAAACCATAGGTCTCCCACAGCTTAGAGGAACCACATGGGCAGTGTGCTAAACATACATCAGTGACTGCAGCTACTCTTGCACAACTGCCATCATGTTCTTCTGCCTCCGGTTCAATGAAGCAGGGCAGTGGATGACTCAGGGACTGAGTCTGGTTCCTATAATGATCAACATTATTTCTGTCACAGCCTCTAAAGGTAGTTCTGTTAAGCTTCAGACTAAGCATAGGAACTATCTCAAAAATCAGCATTTTCTCCCAGATGGATGGAGACCACAGTTTTCAGTAGTTTTATACATACATAAACAAAACAGTTTTTCGTTAAGAAGAAGAGGACTGATTTTTAGAGAAGTCAGCAAGGTTTCAGTAGCAGACAATCAGTCCAAAACAGCTCTCAAAGTTTTGTAAAAAATTTCAGTTTCATAAGCTGATATACCCCCGCTAGGAAATACCTCCGCTAGGAAAACGTCAGAATTAAAGCTGAACTGAAGAACTTAGAGCTATGCTGATGTCAACATCAAGGAGTGTACTTACACCAGGTGCACAGCACAGAGTACGTGACTTACGGAGGAGCAAGGAACAGTCTTCACAGAATATGAAAACAAAGTCCAAGAAGGATCCAAAAAGCCAGCATCAAGTGAATTGCAATCTAGAAATATTTTAAATTACAGAATGAGTATAAACATGAAACTTGGTGCCAAGCAGCCAAATCAGCAGCACTATAATAAGATTTACTTACAACTATTTTCAACAAGCTTTCTCCAGATCTGCAGCATCTTACTGTAAAAGAAAGCAATCTCCTGTTTTGGTCTAGTAGCTTTTCTGAGTCTTTCTGGAATTCCTTCAACTCTGCTCACTTTAGCAAAAAGGTAAAAAGGTATCTTGTTTCTTTACAGATCTGGTCCTAGAATAGCAATCATATATTATTCAATTTACACTGCTCATTCTTTATGTTGATGCTTTCTGTAGCCACTTCCAAAATGTTACACTTATTTCCTCTAAATAGCAAATTCATTTTTACCCCATATTTAAGACAAGACAAGATCTGGTTTCACAGATATGTACAGATTGCCTATTCATATGTTGAATGAAGTTTTCAAGTAGGTAAAGTACTTTTTACATACAATTTTAAGTGCCTTTGATGCACGGTGGCCAAAGTAGTTACACTGAGTAAAAAAAGAACTGTTAAGTGCCGACTACCACAGTCCCTTTATAGGATGTTAGGAATGCCAATTTGCCATAAAGTTCAGGGGCTTGCAAGATGTCACAGCAATCTCATCATGTTGACAGAAAAATTCTGTTGAGACTATGGGTTTGAGTGTCACAATGAAAGAAAACAATGACTGTGACAGTTTAGAGACCTATTCTGTAAATTTACTGCAACAGATCTACTGGAATAGACTTTTATGGAAACTATTCACTTTAGCATCAAAGCTGGTTTTAAATGATATGGCAGTCTACAAACCTACAAAATCCAAACTTTACAAATATTTGCTATAATGACCTTAAAGACTCTTAACTACTTTTTACCCTTCCATATGTGAATTTTAATATATATTTTGTGTAGGGAGTAAATATTATTTGCTGTTCAGTCTAACAAAAAAAAAAAATCTCATCCATAATGAACTTAGAATATTCACACAATTTTGCAGCACCCTTGTGTTCCATTTCAAAATCTAGAGGAAAGTAAATATTCATATTCCTATTAGAACAGAGTATTTTAGATTATTTCAATTTTTAAATTACGTGTTTATGCTTTAACATATGTGCTTACTTAGTAAGATTTTTGCTGTCAACATTTGTAGTTATCACAAAAGACAGTATTACTATGCAGGCAGGCACATTTTTATCTAAATTTCTACATTTGCAATAGGGTTTTTGTATTCCCATCTTGTCATGCTTCATCACTACAGTTCCATCATCACCAGAGGAATTAAAGAAGGATAAGCCAGTCTGTTCTTAGAGATTCCTGATTTTTCAAAAACCTCTTTCCAGCTAGATTTCATTTCCAGTTCACACTGATGTCATGGAGAACCTGACAGGACCTAATGCAACAATGGGCTGCTCTCCAGCAAATAGACTCCCAAATTCTTCCCTTCTCACTTCCTCCAAGCTGTGTGTCTGTGGGAGGCAGCTGCACCTGAGACAGAGTTCTGACACAGGGCAGGTCAGCCAGGTGAGACCGAGCAAAAAGCAACAGCAGTCGCCTACTTAAGGGATTTCTTTTCTTCTGCTTTGTGTTTGTTTCACTGTGCCAAAATAACGACAATAAAACACAATGAAGGGCTATTTTATTCATGAAGCAAAAAAAGGAAAAAAAAAAAGACAAATGGCTGAAGTAAACCAATGTCAGTCTTCACCCAACAAAAAACCACCACATTTTGTAAACACATCCCTCAGAAGTAATAGATGTACATGACTCAATAAGGGAAAAATGTACCTAGAAAATGTCACGTTTTCTAGAAACCTTGGGGTAGAACAAAGTCCTGGTGTTGGAACTTTCTTCCATCCAGTGAAGCTCTTAAAGACAGCCTGGTACTCATAGAAGAATTTTGCTGGAGCTAAGAAAAAGATCCACATAAAAAAACATCTAAGAGGAGGGAAATGCCAACATTAATTTTTAAACAAACAATTTTTTTCTGCATTTTCTTAAGGAAAAGCAAATAATGGGGTTCCCACAATGGTTCTAGAAAGTTATCCAACGTAAGAAAGAAATTATGACCTCCCCAAATTACTGGCAGTTCTCAGAAGAACTAAGACCTAAGTTTTGCAGCTACAACATTCTCTTGTATCTTGTGCCCAAGACAAAAGGATTATTCAAAATGTCAAGTACAAACACATTTGCCTTTATTTACATTCACACCAAAATCATCTGAAAAGAGTGAATCCTCTGGAAGAGTAAAACTGCAATCTATAAGTGAAGGAAAGCACCTTAGAACAATACTGTGGAATGACTAAATTCTGACAATTTTCCGTCTGCTAATCATTTTGACCTGGACCATAGCTCTCAGAATTGAACAAAAAGAATATTTATTAGTATATGTTCTGGACCTTACTCTATTTCAAATAATTACAATTTTTTAAACTTTTCTGGTTGGTTGAATACATTTATGTCCCTTTTAGATACTTAACATTTAGGTCCTACACCAGTGTGGAGAATCATACATTTCTAAATAATAAATAAAGCTGAAAAATTAATAACTTTAAGTCCTTAGTAATCATGGAATGCCCTCTCTTTTTCTTTGCTTTGAGGGTTGATCTGTTGGGGTTTTTTTTAAGATGGTTTGCCTTATCAATTCAGCCCCACACTTTCACAGCTGCAAAACAAACATTTAGAAAAAACTTGTCTGTGTACCTCAGCATGTAATTGCTTAGGGTTTTTTGTCAGGTGTCAAGTAAGATTTACATTATTTTTCTGTAAACTAATATTCCAATTCTACTTGCAAAATGCCAAAGTATTTAAAAAGCAATAATACACAAATTTGAACTCACCTGAGGTTAAGGTTTAGTCTTGAAAATTACTCTCTGCTGTATCTGTCTATTTTTGACATTTCCACTTCGATCATGTCCAGTATTAGAAACCAGTTTTGGGAGTCTGTGAAGTTCTTTTTCTACTTCATCCATTAACTTAATAACGAGACAACTGTTTCATATCAGGGGAACTTCATCTTCCTACATTTAGTGGATGTGCAAATATGACACCAGATATAACCAGCAGAAAAATATTTTTTTAAAAATATTATACTTTTTTATTCTCTTTTTACACTAGATGGGGATGATACTTCATCTAAAGACAAGGAGAGGAAAAAAAAAAGCTTAATTTAGCTGTTGTCAACTTATGCTCTCGGATATAATTTTCTTTACAGGCATAATTATTACTAGGGCTTTGTTTACAAAGACTGTTTCTGTCTCAGAGAGTTTAAATCTGATTAGGGACAATAGGAAATTGAAACATAAATTTTTTAAAAATGTATTAACCAGTATATTCTTTCTTTCCATTGAAACCTATTTCTGGGTTAAAATAGCATTTGGATGATATGGAGTTTCATTCTCCAGGGAAGACAATGGAAATTGCTTCTCTCAACTCAGGATTATTACTCTTACCAGCCAAAGCTTGCAATAAGAGGAATCCCACATTTTTTCCTAGTTCCTAATGTTTAACCCTACAAACCACAAGAATGAACAGCTGCAGTAACAACTGAAATATAAAATTGGCATTCTATAGCAACAATGAAGTTAAGACTAGAACATTTTCTGGGCATTATTACCAGAGTGCCACATCTAATTAAATTAAAGCAGGCCCCATCCAATTAACTATGATTTATAGAGTTTAATGCATCTATTTTGCATATTTGTATTTTATATTTCTATATTTATATTTTATATTACTGTATTTCAGCAATTTTTTCAGTTCCCATGCATTTAAATTTTTTTGGCATCAGCAGAAACAAATCTCAATTGCCCAATGCTCATGTGCCTTTTTACATAGCAATTTAAAGTAACAGAACTTAAAGCCCAGTGGCGTGAAATTAATGCAATTTAATACAAAAGAAAGCTGTTCGGTTTTTAAAAAATATTTTTTGTGTGCATTTAGATTTGGTTTGGGCATCAGAGCTGGAAGATCATGAATAGATACATGGTCACGGAGCATTAAGAATACTGCAGATTTTCCCAGGAAATAATTCACCATATTTCACCCTGCAAGAAAAAGTATTAATGGATTTTGCATGTGAAATATTAGCATGTTTGTTTACAATTCTCAGAAGCAAAGGATTTTTTTCATCTTTATATAAGATCAAGGCTAAAATTTCAGACAGGTTTTTTTGGTTTTGTTTTGTTTGTTGTTTGAGGTTTCTGCGGTTTTGTGTTGGTTTTTTTAACCTTGTATTTTAATCTTTTCAGAAGTGTAAAATCTTCACAATTAGGCATCCTTGGGAAAGACAGATGGGTGCTGGAAAAGGTTAATATTGTGTAAAAAGTTATCAGGATAGTCGAATGTTATAGAAATAAAGAATTTCTTTATAGATAACTCTGACAACCTGTCAAATTTCTATCACTTGTTGTAATTACAAGATTTGAGGAAAGAAAAATAAAAAATAAGATAAACAGTCATGTTTGTGACTTCATAAATTTATGAGCTGGTTAAAACAGTATCTTTTTCCTTGAATAAAGCAGAAATTTGGAGGGTTTTCTTTTATTTTGCTTCAATCAGAAAACATGATCTGCCAGCATACAAATTCTCCTTGGGAAGCTCCACAAATTTCAAGGATTTTTAATGCAAAAATTTTGTGAGGTTTTGGGAAATAATTTTTTTGGTGAAATTCTTAACACATTGAACCCTGGAAGAGGAGTTCCAGTTCTTACTCAGAACCATCTCAACATTCAATGTTGACTTATTCTCTCAAGTCTTGAAAGAAAACTATACAAACAGCTCAATATTCATTGGACCAACAAGAAAAAGATTGAGTTCATAAATCCAGGGGTTAGCTTACTTATTTAGGTTGTGAAAGAAAGCAATCCCTTGACTAGACCACCTATGATTATGCAGAATAGAGAATTAGCATTTGAGTCTTCCACATCATGGGTTACTGTATGGATTACTAAAAAAATGAGCTAACATGTGTCCATCTTACCTTCTGCGTAATTTCAACATGGCAATTTTGAATTGACTGAATGCAAAACATTTTATAGAGTGGAAACATCTAGTTAGTTACAAATTTTCTCCGGGTTTTTTCCCCTCTATTATTTACTTTTTTTTTTTTCAATGATGAGCACAGTTCTATTCTCAAAACCTAAGTTATCAGCTCAAAATACAACTAAAAAGCAGAAGACTCTCAATGGATTTATATTGCATCTTTGGTAATAGCACCATTTACAAAATCCAAAATCAAAACAAAAAAGTATAAGGGAAAAATAAATGGCTTCTTAACAAATTGGACTTAAACTAAACCCATAAGAAACCTTATTTATACTGATTTTTTTTTTCACTTTACCATTTTAGAGATTAGGACTGAATTCAAGTCTATGCAGGATTATATGTTAAGCTGACAACCTCACAAAACTAGTCAGAATGGTTAACATTTAGAATAAGTACTCTGTAAACAGTCATACAAGTCAAGCATTTGGCAAAAAATAACTACTTCCTTAATGCAGTACAAATAAAAGAATATGAATCACAAAGAAGGAAAGCAGAAGGAAAACGCATAAATAGGAAAGAAAACAAACACTAAAAAATAGAAGCTCTGGTCTTTCTATCATGTACAATTACAAATATCAACTAAACTATCAGCACTCTTAAGGTATCCTTGCACTATATTCAAAAATTGAATTAAATGAAACTATAAAACAGAGGCAAACAACTGTAAGACTTACAGTCTATGTTTTTTGGTATATTGTTACTTTTGCATGATAAAAATGCTGTTAGCAAGGCTGAAACAAATCAGGCAAGGTTTTTGATCACTTTGGTAGCAAACGTACATAGGCAGCCTAACCTGTCCCACACCTGTATGCTCATTATAATCAATATAATGTCTGTCGTGAAGCAACTTCACAGCCCGCAAGCAAGAAAATCACCTTTCAGTAGGGCTATATCCACCCAATTCTTTGTGGATTAATGTCTTACTTGTCTTAATTTCCTTCTAACAATTGGTACTTTAAAACAGAAATTAATTTACTAATTTTTGAAAGGTATAAGTAGTTCATTGGCAGAAAGGAATCATAGCTAAACTAAACGGAAAATGCTGGTTTGCATTGTGTTAATATCAATGGAAAATAAACAACTGACATTGCTGCAAACAGGACTGGCTTTCTAGAAGAAATTTGAAAGTGTGTCCATATACTGAGTAAGACAATAAATCAGCAACTGTCATGTTATATAAGTAATTTTCAATATTTTTTTTTTTAGACTAATCTTATTACTATTCTTCAGTTATTGGAACAATGACAGAATGAACGTCTGGTAAAAAATATTCCATCAACTATTTGTGTGGTTTTGTACCTACCCTAGCTGGATTGACTGCCAAAAGGCCCTATGAAAGAGGGAAAGAATAGAGTTGTTTCATTACCAGGTGAAACTTCAGAAATTGCCACTTTTTACATCTATAGTGTGATCCTATTTTTAATCTAAAAATATAGTGCAAATATCTGCAGTAGCCTTGGCTCCCTAGTACTTCCTAAGGCAGATATTCTTTGTCCTTCAGTGGGTGGTGCTGAATTGGTAGTCTTTTTGGAGGACCACATAATTTAGGTGTGCAGCTTAACAGCAGAGTTTAGGAAATGGATTTTAGACATCAGGTTTTGAAAAAATAAAAAGTTTGTTCTAGAAGCTCCTGAAGGCTTCAGGAAACTACTTATTGAGCTAAATGCATGGGTAAGAGAGCAATATAATGGACCTCTGGGTATTTAATATGCAGGAAGTCAAATTGTATGATCAAATGACTGCTAGAGATAAGTATATAAAATATGTGAAATTGATGGAAAAAAGCAGCAGCTTCTATGCTATATTTCCTTTTGCATTTGCAAGATCCTGAACATATTAAGATGTATCATCTTTCCTCGAACAAGCCTAGGCATCTCTGGAGGGAACTCAAAGAAGCCCTGGGAACTCTGTAACTTTTTGCTGACAGGTTTAAGAGAAGAGTCCAGGGAGTCTGCTACCTGTTATCTGCAGTAAAGTGTGTAGGTATTTATGGCATTAGTCTTTAGAGACATAATGACACACCAGCAAATCAATGACATGATTGTGCATGGTGCTGAGTCTCCTGGCTCAAGATCCATTATATGCGGAGCTGAAAGCCAAAGTTAGTTTGTTAGGCAAAGCCTTACTTAAAAGTCACATTTTCCCAAATTCTTGGCTAGATTCAAAGGTAGTCACCTCCCATTTCACTGTCAAGAAAGATCATATATTCATTGAGTTCCGTGGTAGATCTAGTTTGAAATTCTCATGAGGAATATTATTCCACTTGAAAAGTCCAGGCCACTGAAACTAAGACTTGTGTACTAGAAACAGGAACTTTTGAAGTACCCTGGAGAAAGAGCAGAGAGTAAGATGGGAGGGTATAAACATATGAAAATGTAACATCCTTTCCTTACAAAAGGACCTTCATACATAGGGGTGTTTCTCACCCAAGAAAAGAAGAGATAAGTAGGAAAGAAAGGAGGAAAGAGACATAAATTATAAGAATATATATATTTATACAGAGTAAATATTATCAAAAAGAAATTGAGATGAGACCATAGCTATTTAAAATTAATTATAAAAATGTTTTATTCTACTTAATTGTTCAGAAGAGTGAGGAATAGACTGGAAAATTGGAATAATCAAAGCTAAATCCTCCACACAGAGTACCAATAGAGGCATCAGGCAACAAGTTATGAACAGATTCCAGCTTTTACTCAAGTTCCTAGTTGCGTATTTCCAAACTTGCCTTACTCTGACACTCTTTCCATATATATTTAGGAGAAGAGACGATAAGTTATCACTGGTACAGAAATTCAGCAAACATTCAAGCAATGTCAATCAAACCCAGAAGAGTGTGCCTCCTAAACAGCTCTATGAATTAATTCCTATAGAATTTAAATTATAGCAAAACATTTTGCATTTATTTTATTTAGGGAAGAAGCACTCTGGAAAATGAACAGATATCAGAGAAGTTGAGGAAGAGAGCAGTCTGAAAAAAAAAGCTGGCTCAAATGTAGTAGAACCCTAACAGCATTCAAAAACATGAATGAAATAGCAAAGTTTCCTGATGCAGATGGAGTTCAGGTGTACTGTGACAGCTCCTCTCTGGCTTTTACCTAAAGCATGCAATGAAACTACACTTTTTCTGCTAATCACTGATTTAGCCTATAAGATCGCAGTGGCTACTCTTCATTGGCAGTATTTTAATGAAGATTAACATCCTAAACCCACCTAACATCTAGAAAGTCAAGTGAGATTTATATTGTGCTGTCAAAAAAACTTGTTAATCACAGTACTGAAGAGCCTGGGAAATTATCTGTGATGGTTGTTGTGCCTCTTTTACAATCAGGTCCAATTAAAAGAATCCTCAAACAGACTGACATTACTGAAAGATTTAAAGAAAAATATAGAAAACAGTCTACAGTAGTAAATAGTCTAAGAAGTAATTTTTAGACTTAAAATAAGATGTTTGGATCCAAACATCATAAGAATAGCTATTTTTACCAACTCTTAAATGAAGCTATTAAGCAATTTATTGAAATAAAGACTATTAAATCAAAATGAAAAAGCCTTTATGATGAGTATTTCTAATTTTTCTTCCCAAATTGAGATAAAAGCAGTAAATGCCCATACACTGCCATTCATAATATGTGAAGTAGTCAGTGTGAGAACAAACCTTAGAGTTCACTAGAGTAGTTCTGAATAAATTATCACTATTCCATACAAATAAAACTGACACAGACTGGCTCGAGGGCAATAACAGATAGAATAATTTTCCAAAGGAAAGTCAAACAAACAGTAATGAATTGACAGGCTAAAATATGAATGTCTATGCATGATACACCTACCCTGCAGGCTTGCACTATCCTCACAGATAATGGCACCTGAACTTTGAGCAGAATTGTCTCCCAACGGGGACAATAGTTAAAATATGCTTTCAGGTTTAGATTTCATCCATCTAAACCAACATATTCTGTTAATTATTTTTAGTAGATATATATAATTAATTTTTTTTTGGCAGCCTCTTACTCATACCTTGTTTATAGTCTAGATGAGAAATAATGAATATTCAAGGGTTTTAGCTCTTATTCCACTTGTGTATTTCAAGTTAATAATAGTGCACTGTGAAGTACCTACAAATACAAGTACTCTTATGAACATTTGAAATATTTATGACTGTGGACTACATCTAATAAATAAATAAACCCAAGTAATTTTCACAGTTTGCCCCAAATGTATCCACTTATTTTTATGCATGACTTACACTGTAGATTCTTCCTATAAACAAATTGCAGCTTACAGAAAAATACAGATACATGCTGGCATGATGATATGCAGAATATCATCTTTTTCTGCAGAAAAAGACTGATGAAATTTAGGGATTAAAAATAAAGATATTTGGCTCACCTGGAGCTATTCACATTCCTATTATCAGTAGATTATATGAGAAAAGGGGTTTTATTTAACATCCACTACTTTGTTTAGATAACTCAAACCATGAGTAATTATAATTAGCTAGGAAGGAACTGTGTGTTACAGAAGTCATGAAACACAATCTTCTCCCAGTATCTGAGATTCTAGCAAGGAAAAAAGAAAATTGTTCAAGTTCTGCCTGACCCCTCACCATTTTGATGATCATTTCATTAGTAACGGACAATTTTTCTGTGAGCATTACTAGATTTCCCCACCCAACTTCACAAACTGAGTGGTATTTTACAAATTTGTGTACTGTAAACTACGTTCTTCCTTTAAGGTCTTGCAAAAATTTATTTTTCTGTTTCTCAACAGTTAAGAAACTCCATGATAAGATGATCATGATTCTTTTTCTAATGTAAACACATTGAATAATTGTGTGTTTACAACCATATGGAAGAAAAAATTACATATGTGCTTAGACACTCATTTCCGATAAAGCTGTCAGCCTGCCTAGTAAAGGTCACAATTCTGATAGAAAATACCAGACAGCAGAGGAAGTCATTGCACGCATCAGTCATCTCATCAAAATAACGATACAGACTGCAATATGTCCATTTTATTATATCATAATTATTCATTATTATTACATGCTTTAAGTTCAGTTGGCAACCTGCCTCGGATTTTTTTCCTTAATACATTTTCACAGACTGAGAAAAAGCAATCCCATTCTATTTCTGTCTCTATTCACTATTTTTCTATTTCTTACCAGGGAGATCACATTCTGCATGCTATTGCTGGGGAACTGTCTTTTAGACTGGAAAATATGTGCATGAAGAGAGTAGATTCATGCCAAGCCCAGAATACACAACTCAGTTTAGTTTGAGGCAGCAACTCCCACAGCAGTAACAGCCTTTTCCAATGCTCTTAGAAAAGATGAAAAGATTGACTATATCCAGTAGTTAGGTTAATAATTAGGTTTTATAATATTCAACACAACTATTGCACTTCTTTTTGTGACCTCAATAAGAAGTTTCTCAGTTTTGCACATGGTTCATCACGTTTAGCATTCAGACCCAGGAACTTTGCAGATGTTAACAGTAGAAGCTAGACCCAAGACAAAAGCTTTCCAAGCACCAGCTCTTTCTTGCTTTACTCTCAATAAAACATAGCTACTGCTCTTTAAGCAAATACGGATTTCCATATGTTCCAGTGATTGCCCACGTCCTTTACTGGCAAACAAAGAATGTTTTCCTATCCCCATATTATGTTTCCATATTTAAATAGGTACTCATCCAAATCCCACAAACAGAAACAGTGCATACTTTTGTTTGCAAAGAGCTGATTTCCTGAGTGAATTGTAATAAGGAGTTTGAAGAAAAAAGCAGTCTAAATACAAGTGAACACAATGCAGAGTTAAAAAAAAACCCCCAAACCACCACATTTTACCATTTCAGTTGCACTTTAATAACATGTTTCAGGTAGGTAAGGAAAGAGCATAGAAAGTTGCTTTACATCTAATTACTGTAACATTCTGTCACCTTTGAACTGTCATTTTAAGGTAAAAGTTTATACAACAAAAATCCGGGGAAATGGTTTTTCAGTTTAGTAAAGACATCCTACTGATATTTTTCACATTTGTGAGCCAAAATTTTTCTCTCTCTCTTAAGTGTCTCTGTCAGCAGTAGTAAACTTATGAAAATACAGAGGTTGCAAAAGCTTGACATAGTAATGTATTCATCCTGATTTAAGTACCATCTGGTACTAACTTTGCTACCCTTCCTGCAATTTCATTTATAAATACATGTATCTACAACAGCAATTCAGAAAAAAAAAGGCTAAAGAGGTAAATAGAGCTGTAGGGAGGGAGATACAAAAATAATAAAGTGAAAATTTAAACTATCCTTTAGGCTACGCAGAAATGTGCAATGGTCAGCTTAGTCTAATCAATAGCTGATCACTGCCTTAGCGGTCTAAGAAATAAAAAGAGCTGAGTTCTCCTGAAAACCTTTCTTTTCTACTTTATTTTAATATAAAGATTATAAGAAGAGTTCACTTCTTATCTATATATACACATATACATATAATTAAACACATATAATTAAAATATATTTATATAAACTCTAAATGGATAACTGCAAGCACACTTTTAATTAAGGGACATGAAGACTTAGTGAATCCATCAACTTCTAATTGATTTAATTTCTAGGCTCATCTGTAGGAGTCATCTAAACTGAGAACTTTCAAAGGAAGGGTACCAGGCAAACTAGGTCATTTATTTGATCTAATATGCAATTTCCTACAAATTAATACATTAATATGAAGATTAAAACTTTCTAAGAGTAACATGAACTGCCTCCTCTCATTCTCCACATTTGGCACCTGACTTCCTTTTCTTCTCACTGAAGTTCCTTGTCCTGCTTTTCCCCTCAGTCTTCACTGATCTGAACATTTTTAATCACCCTTTCCTGATTCAATAAAAGGTGGATTAATTTTGTTTGTCTCTGTAAGAAATTTTATGTTTTGTTTAGAAGCCTGAATGAGCAAAACTGACAGTAACAGATCTCTAAATAACTTTCATGGGTTTTAACAGATATGTTGACTTCTTTTAAAGTACCTTTTCCTCTGCTTCATGATCTCATTTCTGTCCGTTAAAAAACCCCAAAAACCCCAACCAACCAGCCAGCCAAACAATAAAACCTCCCAGAAACCTCACAAAGTTTACACAACAAACCAAAGTACCAATGTAGTAACGTGACAGTATCTTGCTTGCAATTACTTTGCCCTGCTGATAGCTTAAAATCTTACATTAAGGTAAGGTTACACCCAGAATAGCATAAATGCAGAGATTCCAGACTTTGCCCATTCCCATTAAAAAGATGACAGATTTACTTTTAGGTGTAATGTGCCAGACTCAATGGAACACCAATGAGTAAAAGGACACATTTTCCTCATAACTTCAACTCTTTGCATTTGGTAGTGAGAACTAGAGAGAGTATTTGTCTTTTCTCGGAGATTGTTTTGATTCACAGGACCAATGAATCATTACCTCCCTAAACCTATCTCAAGTCTTTTGAGATGTTCACTTTGCTGAAAAAGAAAGAGGGCTTCATTAGCCCACCAAAAGCCATACTAACAAACATTACTGGGGGGAGCAGGAAGTTAATCAGAGGGCTTTATGAATTTGAACGTCAGCATTCTCATTGCTACTATCACAGAGAGGAGCAAGGCAGCAAAAATTGCAGTCAATTTTTTTTTCAACAGTAGCAGCTAATTACGGTGCAGCAAAGCAGAGGGGAAAACTGCTTCAGAGATGTTAAGAGATATAAAAATATAAACAGAATAAACTGGAGGAAATATTTGAGGATCACTTATGAACTGGAAGAGGGCAGATTTAGGTAAGATATTAAGAAGAAATTCTTTACTTTGAAGGTGGTGAGGTCATGGTACAGGTTGCCCAGAGAAGCTGTGGATGCCCCATCCCTGGAGGAGTTCAAGGCCAGGTTGGATGGGGCTTGGAGCAACCTGGTCTAGTGGAAGGTGTCCCTGTCCATTGCAGGGGGGTTAGAACAAGATGATCTTAAAGGTCCCTTCTGACTCAAAATATTCTGTGATTATAATTACATCATCAGTACAGGAAATAACAGCATAAATATGACATGCTGTTCCCATTGGAAAACAGACTCTTTCATTTGTGCCTTTTTTGGAAAGATTTATCTCACTTCTTAAAACTGAAAGACTTTTATTGCCAGAGTTTTAAATGAAATGAAACAGTTACCACAGCTAAAAATGTTGAACGAAGCAATGTGATACAGTCTGGAATCATTCCACTCTCTGTTTGGGTCAGATATAACTTGGTTAAGGCTAGAACAGATGGAAGTTGTGTTTAATCATGACTGTGGCATAAAGCATCCCTGAAGCAAAAAAGAATCGACTTAGTAACTAATGGCTGTGTTCTGCTGTCACTAACAAAAGTCCAATCAATATTTAGCTACATGATGCAATTAGATTCAGAAGACACTTAATTCAACATGGGATTTTTGCACTAATATTTCATAATTAAAATGCAAATGACTGATATTTACTCCATTCATAAATGGCATCCAATTCTTCTGGACACTCAAATTTTGCTAAAGCAATTGTTGTCATAATTGACTACTGTATGCAGAAAAACATCAAGTCAAGATTATCACATATATAAATCAAAGAAAAAAAAAAGGCCATGCAAAAGATGCATTAGGCATTTCACTACCATAAAGTTAAAATATTTACAGAAATAATATGAAGCATTGAGTATGCTACTTAAAAATACATACGTGATGTTGGTTACAGACTACAATGTAAAATAATTACTACAAGACTGACTAATAAGGAAGACTCACTGTTATTCAGACAGGCAGCAAGAACTTCTTCTGTACATTAGATTTCAAGGGTTTAGATTGAAAGCTGTAGGTGGATATATACAAAATAATTCTGAACAAGAATTGCTTGAGAATCAACTGAATCAAAGCCAAAACAAATACAGTTTCTACTGGGAATGGAGAAAAAGTATGGAAAAAACCTCTAAGGCAAATGCAAAGACTGTTAAATGAAATCTGAACAGAAATACAGCTTAGGGAAGATATCCAAGTAGGAACCAGAATAGATTTGATCCAGGGCAGATGTAAAGAGGGAATTTTTTTAATTAAAATGTAAAGTGAACTAATACTTTTCAGCAAAAGCAATAATAATAATGTAAGTGGGGCTTTTGGTTGGTTGTTTTTTCCAGCCACATCAAAGCTGTTCTGTCCAAAATGAGGATCTTATGGCAAATTGACACCCAAATATATTGATGTTTTTCATAAGGAATATACTTACTTTTAATATTTTGAATTTGCTTTAAGCTAAATGAATACTAACATTGCATATGTTTATAAGTGTATGATTATTCATTGCATATGGAAAATACTCCCAGATTTCAAAACAGACCTTGAAAAACTTGAGAAAAAAAATATCTGAGACGTCAAAAATAGACAAAATCTAAAATGCACATGTATGCATATAAATAGTATATTTTAAACAATAGCTAGGGGTTATAAAAATGAGAAAGCATTGCTTCTAATTATTTCACTGCACCTCAAATGAATCCAACAATTAAATGCATAAAGGTTTTATTTAAAATAAATTTATTTGGCTAACAGTCTAATTAATTTCATATTTATGTAGCTTGCTTAGAGCTGGGACAGTTTTCATTAAAAGCTGTTGAAAATATGCAGTGTTAAACTAATACTATTGGTATACTTTTCATCTCCCTCTGTTGACGATAAAAATTGATGGAATCAATATAAGTTGTTAAAATGCAGCTGTGATGCTTAATTCTCTATATGTCATTATAGCTGGATTGGATGGTTGAGCATTGAGATAAGACTTGTCCTTGGAAATAGTTAATCAAGCAAGGAATACTTCTGCATAAAAATACGGATTAAAAAAACTGAAAAAAAAATCAAGATGGGATATTTCAAAACAGTGAAAAGGAAATGAAAATTTATGTTAATAATCTACCTTCAACACTCAGAAAATTGAGTGAACACACAAAAATTAGTGCATCTCTTAGCTATGCTCAGCATCATACTCTAAACTGTAAGTTGTGATATTTTCATGGGCATTTAATATAAAAGTGGCCATTTTATGCCCATTATAATCACTATCATCCAAGATTCAGATGTTCTTATTATTAGAAAAGTAAGATTAATAATCAACTTTTTAGTTCCCATTAGTAATCACCTGCCCCTCAGTTTTCACAGAAACAGATTTCTTTGAAAAGTATTCTGAACCATGTCATGTGTCCCATGGTAGCCCCAGACTCACTTTCTATTATTCCTATTGCTATTATTAAAAATTAATTTACCTTCTGCCCTTGGGAAAAGCAGATTAGACCAGCTCTTGCAAACTCTAGCAATGTAAACTAGGTAGGACTAAAAGGTTTTCAGCCAGAGGATACTGGAAAATCAGAGAAACTTGCTAGAAAAAAAGGACAATTTGACCACTTTAGTGGCTCTCATTCAAAGCCCACTGATATAAATTGCCATTGATATCACTTAGTAAACCAGTCTGGATTGTGACAGCTGATGGCTTTGATTTATGATCACTGTCAATTCAAGCTGCAGCAGCTGAAGTGAAAGCCACTCCCTTTAGTAGTAACTTGTATTTGCCTTGCACAGTAAAACACAAATCCAACCAGGTAAAAACTAACTGTTCTAAAGATCTATATCACACACTATGGGGCCGAGGAGGAAGTCAGACATTTATTCACTGTTTGGGGCAACAGAGATTTAGTGCAAAAAGTCTGGGATCTGAGAGCTATCTCTAGACTATTACACAGTACAGGAACTTTCCATTCTTTTTACTCAGCCACTTTCCATCCAAAATATAATAATAAGCACATAGCCATTGAGACAAGGAGTAAATTACTTCTGAATATCTTACTACTATATAATTGAAGAATATATAATAAAATACTTCTGAAAACAGCTTGCTTTTCTCCCCTCAAGTACCTGCATAATTGAGAATGAAGGAAGACAGCGCAGCTGTCCTATCCTTTCAGACAAAATCTATCCCTATCTGCCTATAATGAAGACCACTAGAGTTTCCAAATTACTGTGAGAACAGGCTACTTTTTTTTTTTTAATAGAGCATGACACATTTGTTTGAAACACAAACACATCCTAGGAACATATTTTGCTTGATGACACCAACATTTGGAAAGATTGGCTGAACCAGTCATTCTCTTTTAGGTTCCCCTCTGCTCCTCCCAAAAACCAAGACCTTTTTATGCAGGAGAGAACCACCTTGACATATGGCCAGTGGGGTAATGTCTAGGCTAGGGACTCATCAAAACATTCAAGATCGAAGGACAGAATTAATTATATGAGAGCGAATAGCCTTTAACCTGATGGTTGCTTATACCCAGAAGGAGGAGATGGACGACTGGTAGTCGAGTGAAACTGTTGTGGGAACAGACTACTGAAGACCAAGTTAAATACAAGAAAAAAAGAGGCAAAACATCTCAAAACTCTGTTTCCATTCCCATTGGAATGGGCAGCTATATCTCAGCTAGTTACAAAGCAATTCACTGAGGTATTTTACATGAAGATTGAACTTCATCAACAAAACTTGTTGAAGCAAATCTCTCCTAGCATGAAGATACCATGGAATACTGCTGTACTTACATGCTGCAAATAGAAACATATTTGTGAATTAGAATTCAGATGTTTAACGAAATACTGCATGAAGCAAGATGAGTAAATAAAGTAGTTAAAAGGAGATAACAATGTAACACAGCCTCCAGATCCCTCACACTTTCACATTGAAAAGTGACAGCCAAGTTCAGACTTATACAACCTTCTCTCTAGTTATCCTATGGGCCTTATGTCAGTTTGTGACTTCTGATGTCAGATGAGCTATTTTTAAGGAGCCAATAATATTTATCATTGGGAGAAGTGCTTAGAAGGAGCTTCATTAGATATTAATTTCAAGCTGCATCCTTCACATAATAACAAAAACTTCCTCTTAAAATTCAAGAAGAATAACATGAATATTGACAAAACAGGTTTTACACTAACAAAGGGAAAACAAACAAAAAAGCTAAGAGGATAATTATATAAAATGTTAAAGATATTCCTTAGACCACCAAGCAGTGTTCCATAGAATGGCTTCTGCAAAGAAGGCAGTTTGAATATTATAGCAACATAAAGTTTCCAACAGAGACTTAAATGAAGGGCAGGTATATTGATCAAAGCTAACAGTACTTACTACACTCCCTTTACCCAGAGAACAAATCATCCCATCTCAAAAGTTGATCAGGTTGGTCAAGCACTATTTGCACTTGGTAAATTCATGCTGACTATTCCCAGCAGGACTTATTTGAGAGTTATGACATAAGAGAAGCACAGTGAAACCTATAGATTTTATCTGTGGCTCTCTGTTAAGTTCATGGGATGCAAGTTCATAGCATTGTTCAGTGCTGCCATATCATAGTATAGACCATCAGATTTGACTTTTCAGATTGCTTCAAAAGTAATTCAAATTACAACAAAGCTTAACAAATAAGAGATAAAATAGAAAAGCTAAGAATCCAATGAAAAAATAGATCATTAGTTTCAGACATGTAAAATAAAGAAAACAAGGATCCACAAAGATGCTGGAAGTTGCCTCACAAAAAATTTGAAAAGGTACATTTGTCTTGAAGGCATTGCAAGCAAATAGGCAAGAGAGCAAACCTCTGCAATTTAGAACTTTCTTTTCCTCCTTCCCCCAATAAGTTTGCATATTATCTACTGTCCATAGAGAAAAAAAAATTAAATTTTCATATAGATGAATTTTTATCAAATACAAAAAAACCCAAAACATCATTTATCAACTGTTGTATCACAGCTTCAAATTTTAGTAAGTGAAAATATTTGCTTTTAGGAGGAATTAACTCACATGCCTGTATTAGTTGTAGGTTTTCCTGTAAGAACTTCTTTTTGAAAATTATAATAAATCATTTAAATGAAACAAATATATTTAATGAACTGGACCCATTTTCTAGTACAACATCTGCTTAAGCAACATTTTTATTTCAGTATCTTCAGTGGTTGTAACACAGAGCTAATTAAAAGAAAAACCCACAAAGAATAGAAAACAGCAGGCTCACAAGCCTGCTGTAAAACAATAAAATAAACATACCCCCCCTATGTTGGCTAATGCCTATTTCTTAATGGTTCAGCTGCCTCATATTTATTCTCAGCTCTCAAGGATATTCCAGATTGACTTGGTTATCCCCATAACAATCCTTTGAATTTCCTTTTACTAAGACAAGGATAATGCCCAGCAGGATGCTGTGAGCTTTCTAGAAAAGAACAGTATGAAACTTTAATTTATTACTTTAAAATCATTGCCTTAAATGTGGCAGCCTGAATTTCCATATTTAATATTCTAACATTGCCTTCTTGTGGGAAAAAAAGAAAGCCCCTAACATTTAAATTAAGCACTTCTGTCACATTCCTGAATCAAATCTCTACTTGTCCTTACTTACATATGTATCATTTCTCAGTAATTGAACAGTCATTTGGCGTTTTTATTAATGCACTGCTTTTAAGTCAGTCAATTAGTCTGAAAGCCATTTTATTTTAGAATTATTTACTTTCATTTTTATTGCCTTGTTCTCATCATGGAGAAACTCCCAAGGAAGTGTGTAGTGCTGTAACAAATATGTGAAACTGAAGAAGTCCTCTATATTTTTATATCCTGTTTTTCAGGGACAAAACCACCTAGCAAGCAGATGATAAACTTTTATCAAAATGTTAACGTTTTTATCATATACTATAGATAAAACCTATGCATAATTCGAATGACAAAAATCATGCTTTAGCAAATTCTCTTTCAAGGAAATTCTATCGTAACAGTCCTAGGAATAGTCACAGATGCCCTGCATCTCCCTGATTCACTGAAAACCAGGAGGAAACAGGTTTCTTACAGCCTGATGAACTCGTCTTAAAACTTGTCTTTCACACGAAAGCTAAGAGATTGTCTGTACCTGCCACCAACAGGCAACAGGACTTCTGGAGTTCTTTCACCCAATTACTTCATGAATACTGACGCTCATTTATCTAGTTTTTTTCAACATTTGTCTTTCTAAAGAAATTCCTTTCCAAGTATTTGTTAGTTCAGAAGAGGCACTCTGGACATGTGAAAGCATTAATCCTTTTGGCAAAGATACAGCTGCAGATTAGACAAGCAGCCAAAAGAAGGACCTTTGTAATATTGGTCAAATTACCTTTGTCAAAGAGATTTACCCTCTGTTACAGCATTCCCACAAGAAAAGGCATGTTGAAGGAGGAGGACGTGCTCTGGAACTGGCACAGGCGAGCTCAGGTGCCTGCTTGCGTCAATGTGGCACCTGTTGGTTTAGTTCTCTGCTAGTAAAATATCAATTCTTTTTTTTTTCTCCAAGACCTTCCAAACAGCATCTCGTCACTGCAGATTTCAGAGCACAATCTGGAATCTCTATATAAAAATGCAGCATACAATATTAATCAAAGTGCATTTACTACAGTGAAGTGAAAATTTGTTCTGTGCTTTTAAGACTACAACCAAAACCAAGACAAGCAGAAAGTCTTTACATTGCTTTTGGCAACTTGAATACTTTAGAGCATCTTGATTATTTTTTAGTAGATAATTTCTTAAAGATGGAATGTGCTTCATAAAAGGCAGAAGCAAAAGAAAAGAACAGCCCAATCAAAGCTAAGGAGCACATTTATTTCAAGCTGAAATCTTTTATCACACACCTGTGCTTTTATAAACAGCATCAGCAAAAGAAACTTTGCCAATATGATTTTCTTATAAATATGTATTAATCATTCCTGAATTTTTATTTTATATTTGAATATAGTTTACCCACACAAGCATCCAGCAGCAGAGAGAGTATAATCATTGTCACCTTAATGGCAGAAAAGTATTTCAAACATCTGCTGACCTTTGGGAAGCATCTGGCTGCAGTTCTCTCACGTCAGGATTTCAGACAGGGCTATGGTAATTGTGGAAAGCACCTAAGTATTATATGAAATTACATGTTTAGCATGTTAATCCATAAATAGGAATAAAGGTAAGTTATAAAAAGATGGCTATTAATAACATCACTTTCTCTCTGCCGATATCCACCACATCTAATTAACTCTGATGATTTATTGACCTATTTTTAGAAATGTAGCAATCAAGTGAACAAGTAAAGGCTGAGCTCAAGGACGTCTGGGACCCTGTAGTAGACCAGTGTGAAATACTCATTCTTTAAGCAGATTATCTTCTGAATATGCAGCATTAAGACAAGTCTTCCACTTTTCTTCCACTTCAAACACTAACAAGATTTTGATATGTGAGAAATATGACGTAAAACATGGCTAAGCTCTTCCTACATTTCAAAATTAAGGAATTGCCCCAAATCAGTGTTGTCTCCTTCATATGAGCACTTCCAGCACAGATGTTTCTACCTCTGTGATCTGATTTGCAGGACTGAGGTATGAAGGACATGTGCTGCAAGATAAACAGCAGGGAAAAAATTACATTGTACGTTATCTATTACATTATAATTCTCATTGTATTACTATATATATGACTACAGAACATGTATAAATTAGATGTATTTATATGTAGGCATACATTCCTTATCAACAAACATATAAGTGAGAAGGTTTCTTCAAATTTCAAACAAAGCAGTAAAGAATCTGTCATAAATTATTCTGCAAAACCACTGTAAATTAATTCAATCTAGAAGAGTCATCCCATATGCATCAAAAATATGACTTTTTACTCTACTGCATCACATGATAATTCAGGGTTGTAGGGCAATGATTAAGTGACAAAAGATTTCAATTAATTAATTGTGGGTTTTTAAAAGGTTCACGAGGGAAAGGGCAGGAGAGATTAATTGTTTTATTGTGCAACAATGCTGGTGCTGCTAATTAGATCTTTCATTAATATCTTATGAAAATGGGAGATATTCATCTTTTTCCTTTTATCTCTTGCATTCATTGATAAAAGTAGTAGTATAAATTTGTGTATATGTTCTCCTGTTCCTAGGAGTTAAAAAGCCTAGTAGACCCATTCTGCTCTCCTTTTACCTTGCTAAAAATATGAAGATTATGGACAAAATGGAACTCTCTCTCTCTCTATATATATATATATATTAAAAATACCCTATTTTTTCAGAGCAAAACATATTTCTAGTTATGCAGACATTTCCACCAACTCCAGTGAGGGCCATGTGATTTCTGGCAGATGGGTTCTCTATAATCCTGATTTGTGCTGACACTGAAGTACCTCTCTATCTCCTGATCATAGCTGTCCTCTTCAACTCGTTAATTGACAGCATTGAGCATGAAAATCCATCCAAATCAGATCTCTGGGGTGGCAGACACTGTTAACCAAAAGTATAGCCCTGACGTGGAAAGAAGAGCCAAGAAAGCTCCCAAAGTCCCATTCCATGTTTTGACAACCAAAGTTTTTGGACACTATTTAACTGTGTTGACTCACTTTTCCCCATATTTAAGTCAACCTCATGTTTTGTTCCCTGAATTCTCAAGGCTGTGGCAGTGCCCCTGCAAATATTCTCACAATATAGTTTTCCAGTGTTCTTCAGTATAAGTCTAATTCTCCCCAATTTAATTTCCACTATTAGGTAAGTTACTATTTTATAAAGCCAGAAAATGCCCATAGCAGTGTAGCTTGCGCCTTTTCTCGAGGCAGGAAGGGTGTGAGGGGGCAAGATCCAGGCACAGCGACCTTCCAGGAAGAATCCCTTGTCGAGCCGCTCCTGCGGGATTCACAAATCCCTTCGCACACACCAGGCACTCCCTGCGAGGTGTGTGCAGGCAGGCACACGCGCACACACACGATCCAAGCAACCAGCGGAGACAAAGAGGTGGGAGGGGTTCTTCGTTTAGCGTTCCGAGGTTTAATATAGATCCACACTCAAAAAGTTCCAGCGACAAAGAGCCAGCGGATAGCTCGTGCACAAGGTTTTATATGGGGGTAGAAAGGGGTGGAGAGAGCATCAGGATCCAACGAGGTGAGGGGCCAGGGGCGGAGATAAGGTGGGGTGACAGGGTTACAACCAACTGGGGAAGGAGAGGGGAGGAGAAAGGGAGCTGGAGCCAATGGGGAACCAAACAAGGGAGAACTTTCCAGAACTGGGTAAGGGTTTACAAATGATTGACAGAGGGATTAACATAATGGGGTGTACACCAACCAGGAGATAAACCATTACAATAACTTAGGGGGAGAACTATAAGGCAAAACCATAGGATACACCGAAGGGGGAGAAAACCTTAAAACAGTGGCAGTTTCAACCAACGCAACATTTCCCCCTTCCTTGTTTAAAAAGAAAGCGAGTCCTTTGAAGCAACCAGATAACAAAATCCACCAAACCACATGAAACAAAGAGATCCCCCAGCCCAGCAATCCCCAACATCCCAAAGTCTCATTCAGTCAGCTGTCTCCGATCTTGTGTTCTCATGCTGGCTGGTTTCCTTTTGGGGGTGTGGGTTAGGTTTCTTCAGGGAATAAACAAAATCATTATTAGTTTTGGAAAGTTCCCCTGGTAAAAGTCCTCAGTGGCTTTCCCCTTTTCTGGCTCTTGTTCTCAACCAGACTCCCTTTCTAACCTCTCTTCCTTTCAAAAAGGAAGGTAGATTTAAGGTAAAGGAAGGGTAAAGGGTCACAAGGGAGGAGAACACACGAGGGAAAAACTGGGGTACATAAGCATGATGAGGCAAAGCACCCTGAGGGAAGCCCTTTCTCTCACCCTAATCTGGGGAGGGTAACTGTGCTATAAACAGGTTTATCACAGTGCTTAATAGAGCTTTGCAGCTTTCTACATTCCATGGTCCATCCTAGATCTGACCAGGGCTTACACGAGCCTCTCCAACGTCACCTGCAGTATCACAAGAAGTTCCTGCTCTCAAGAGACCAGAATTCAGAGTAGAACAAGAGTAACCTACTCAAGACACCACAGAACTTTTTTAAACAGGTGACAATCTTTTGAGGGAGACACAGGGCAGCCTACTCCCTCATGCACCTGCAATTTCAGGGATCAACTCTTTCATATTTTAGTACAGTTCTCAAACCATGAAAAAGGGCATCCTCCAGGGACCTCAAAATTAAACATTTTGAACAACTAAATAAACATCAAGCAACAAATATAATTAAAAGTACCCACAAGACGACCCACAGAACGGCCGCCAGCCATCCCCTGAGTCCCCAATGTCCCAACAAGTCCTCGAACCACTCAGATGGTCTTTCTGTCTTCAGGTTTTTTACTTGGTCCTTGATTTTCTGGATGCCAGCATGGATGTTTTCAATAGCAGTAGAACCCATATGTTTCTTTGGGCCGGTGGAATGATTTAGGCATCGGTGCCAGAAGCATTCAGAAGCTGGCTGAGAGGACCTGTTGTGTGCTGGATTTCTGGGGTCTCCTGGAGAGGCACTTGTCTGGGTGCCTTGGCTGAGGATACAAGTAAAACCTGCAAAACAATTCTTCAAAAAAATATTTGAGGTGACCTTTTCCTTTCTCATCCCCTCTTCTTTTCATTAAATAAAAAGCTTGGGGAAAGGGGAAGGGTAGTAGGGCAACAAGGAGGGGGGAATGCGTGGGTGCTGGAAGGGAGAACTTGGATGGGGGGAGGTTGACTGGAGACGAAGCAGCAGGATGGGGTAACATGGAGGGAAAAAGGTAGGAGACTGTGGAACAGGCCACTGCAACCGACTAGAAAGACATTGTCTTGGTGCCTGATAATGGTACGTAGGAGACTGATACACTGGCGGAACGACCATCACAGGTGAACTGGGAACAGAGCGTGATAGCCACAGCTGCTTAACAGAAGAAACTTCAGATAAATGAGAATAAGCCACTCTATTATGGTAAACATACAGATATCCACCCGAGGTAGTTAAGTACTTTGGACTAGCTTGTGGTGTTACAGCAGAATGTGCATTAGGACTTTGCATTTGTTTTCTTATTGCTGGACCAATATTCAATCTCTTACCCTTATAATTGAGTTTTTTAGTATTTTGTATAATCTTCTGTGCCTTTTTTGGGTTTCAAAAGTAACAGAGCCATACCCCTTTGATACTCCAGCTCTGTCATTTATTATCTTTACTTCAGTCACACTGCCATACTGAGCAAAAAACTTTTTCAGGTCATTTTCATTAGTCTTAAAATCAATTCCCCCAACAAGGACACAATTTGGAGTAACTGTTCCAAACCTTGGAGAACTAATCAGGTTATTTAACCTCTCCAGTGACACAGTGTTGGGACGTGAAGGTAAAGATTTTGTTTGCATCTTATCAGTGGGCGCCATTATTTTGCTCACAAGCACCCCTTTGCCATCCCTGGCAGCCTGTTTTTTCACGGAGAGCCAGTGATCTTCCGACTCTACACCGGAATCAGAAGAGTCACTGCTCTCCCCTTCCGAGGAAGGGGGAGAGTGCCTGGCCCGGGTATGGGGCTTGCAGTGGACCAGAGCTGCCTGATGACGCTCCGCAGTGGATGCCAAAATGGCGTCCTTCCAGTCACTACCATGCTCACTTGTGGTCTCAGTAGTGTGGGAACCAGGACCGTGGGAATCGGGGGTGGGTTGGCTCTCAGGGGCGGAGCCACTGATAGAGAGGGTGGGAACGCCGGAAGGGGAGGCAGGGTCTGCGGAAGGAAGGGGATTCCCGATAAAGGGGAGGGATCAGATGCAGACACACCTAATGATGCAGGGGAGGAGCTGGGAACGGAGGAGGGGCCGGGCGTGGTAACTGGGGTGGATGACAAAATGGCTGCTGCCACGTGGTCGGCGCCAGTTTGTGTGACCGGGGTAAGGGCAGGAAAACCTGGAAAAGGAGATGACAAAATGGCCACCACCACGTGGTCAGCGCCATTTTGTGTGGCAGGGGAAATGGCGGGAAAACTTGGAGAAGGAGGAGACAATAAAATGGCCGCCACCACGTGAATGGTGCCATTTTGTGTGGCAGGGGAAACCACGGAAAAACTTGGAGAAGAAGGAGACAAGATGGTGGGGCTTGCCACACGGCCAGCGCCATTTTGGGGGAAAACTGGGGGAGAAGAAACTGGGTCTGAGGGTTTAGGTAGGAGAGTTAGGGGAGAGCCCAGGACAGCATGGCTAGTGCCATCTGGGGAAGGGGACAGAGGAGATTGGGAGATGTCAGGGAGACGGTGGCAGCCCTGCGCCCTTGGGTGGGATCCATCTCCTAGTCTCCCCTGAGGCAGGAAAGAGGGTTCGGGCACATGGGGAGAGGAAAGCGGCGAAGGGGTTTTTAAACTGGGGCTAACATTTCCCAAGACTTCAAACTCATTCCCCTTCTAATAGCCTTGGAGATTAAAACTAACAAGGGAAAAAATTTCCCAACCATACCATCCCCACACTGCTTTAACAAAGTCCACTTTACCCAAACCTTTTCCCAAAACCCAATGGACAAAACTGAATCCAGAGAAACAGAGGGGAAATGCTTAAACAACCAATGAACAAAGTGTTTTAAATCCCCATTAGAAAACGTAACATTTCCCCAAACAAGGGTGTCTTGAACTTGAAAATAAACCTCCCGCTGGGGATGGGACAACCCAGAGCCCATTTTCCCCAGACCAAAACCTCACCCACCACAGAGAGGAAAGGATTGCAAAGAAAAAGAGTAGAAGCGATAAGGGACCCCAGAGAACTCTCCTGAGCGTCACTCACCACTCAAAGCTCTTCTCCCAGCACACATCTCAGGCCCGCGGGCTCCGCTGCTCTCCAGGGCAACAAAAGCTCTCTGTGGCATTCCTTCACTGTCCGATCGATCCTCTCTCCCAGAGAGAGGGTTGCCAGTCGCCCCTTGGGAATAGCCTGTAAGAACTCAGTCTTTCCCTCAGGGAAGCAGTTCTCCCAAATGCAAACACCTGGCAGCTCTGACTACCAGGAACACTTCCCAGGAACCTCCTTTTTGCAGAAGCCCCTGTTCGAGCGCCTCTTGTCGCTAGTACCTTTTCTCAAGGCAGGAAGGGTGTGAGGGGGTGAGGTCCAGCCGCAGCGACCTTCCAGGAAGCATCCCTTGTCGAGCCATTCCTGCGGCATTCGCAAATCCCTTCGCACACACCAGGCACTCCCTGTGAGGTGTGTGCAGGCAGGCACACGCGCACACACACGATCCAAGCAACCAGCGGAGACAAAGAGGTGGGAGAAGTTCTTCATTTAGCGTTCCGAGGTTTAATATAGATCCACACTCAAAAAGTTCCAGCGACAAAGAGCCAGCGGATAGCTCGTGCACAAGGTTTTATATGGGGGTAGAAAGGGGTGGAGAGAGCATCAGGATCCAATGAGGTGAGGGTCCAGGGGCAGAGATAAGGTGGGGTGACAGGGTTACAACCAACTGGGGAAGGAGAGGGGAGGAGAAAGGGAGCCGGAGCCAATGGGGAACCAAACAAGGGAGAACTTTCCAGAACTGGGTAAGGGTTTACAAATGATTGACAGAGGGATTAACATAATGGGGTGTACACCAACCAGGAGATAAACCATTACATTAACTTAGGGGGAGGACTGTAAGGCAAAACCACTGAAGGGGGAGAAAACCTTAAAACAGTGGCAGTTTCAACCACCACAACATAGCAGAAGGGTTGGGACTAGATGATCTTTAAGATCCCTTCCAATGAAAATCATTCTATGATTCTACAAAATGTAAGGAAAGTAAATTGTAATAATAATTTGGAAATATAATGAAAAAAGCATATATTAAGGTGTAAAAAACCTGATATATCTCAGAAAGCCATAGAAAAATGAGATTTTTTTCTGAACTTGTGGGCACTAACATAACAACCAGATGAAAAAAAAAAAATAGAAGTAATAGAAAGCTGTCAAAATAATGGCTTAGGTCAGTGCAATTTCGAGGAAAAAAGCTTTAAATTGCTATAAATAACAGTAAAATGCCCATTTCAAAATGAAATGTACGAAGTTATTGGTCTATAAGAATGATCTTTGACTTACTGGTAGCATCCCAAGAAAGGCTCAAGCATCTTTACTTCCATAACAAAATAAAATTTTACTCTTCACTTTAAAATAATCATCTTCAGATGGAAGGATAATTTTCTGAACAGGTAAGATTTCTCAAATAAGTGCAAAGATTCTTTTAAATAATTGGTACTTACAGATACATATAAAAAGACTGAACAAATACAAGATATGAAGTAGAAACCAACAGGAATACTCAGAAATATATTAGTAGAATGTGAAATTGCCAAACTAAATTGCACAGAAATTAAATACCTGTTGGCTTCATGTAATACATGAGAAACTAAAGAATGGTAGGAGTTATTGTTAAAACAGGTTCGAGAGACAAAGACAGTAATGATTTCTTAAGTTCTACTTTGGCTTGTTGTTGAAGCAAGAGAATAAATAAGGATCTGCTTTCAACAGAATTATTATTGCTTGCAATATTTTAATTTCCCAAAATATATGTATTTTGAACACAATCTTCAAGTTTTTCATGTTTTCTCCCAAAGCATGGGAGAGAAAGTTAATCTTTGCTGACTTGAAATACGAGTCTGCCATAATTTTCTTGGGTCAGCTTCAGAAGGAAAGCAGTAATCTCAATAAAAATTAAAATTTAACTTTTTTCTTGAAAAAATGTTTCATGGAAGTTACTGAACATATTGTTAACTATGAGGATCCTAACAATCAAGTCAATGTGAAATAAAAAACTCCTTTAAAAACAGTTCATAGATTGGCAAGTTTTGTACACTTTAGTAATTCTGGGATTTCTCCCATTGAAATGAAACTATACAGTAGAAATAGATAATCCATTAAGAACAAGAGCTTGTGTTTATAATGTCACTGCACGTATTAACAGAAATATTAAGAGACAAGAAGACTTGATTTACTGACAGGCAATACACCAATACAAAACCATATAGTAATCTTAGATATACTCAACACCAAGATTATCAGGCATCGGTATTACCAGTATTTCTTACATCCACAACACCAACCTAAGCTTACACACCCGTACACAGTTCTGCTATTTCTATACTAGCCCTTTCTCCTGTGCCTAAACTGTGCTGGGACCATTTTCACAGAGAATCAGCTCTGATGACAAACCCAGAGGTGGACCATGCTCCTTTGATTTTTACCTCTTGAATCACTGCTATAGACCAGATGATCTTTAAGGTCCCTTCCAAGTCCTTAACATTCCATGATTCTATAAAGAATTGTATATTTGTTTTAATCCTTCCCCACTCCTATATTTACCAAGGATTCTTCTCCCAGAAAATAAACCATATATTAGTGAAAGATCACTCTTGCCATGTAGTAGATCCCAGAATAGTATCAAGGGCACAGAGGCTACAGGATACCCCACTATGGTACCACAGATTTGTGTGTAAATACAGTACAGAAAAAAATCCCAAACATCTAAATACAGAGAAATCTATCTCATCAACATATAAATTGATAGTTTAAAGTGAAACAATACAGGGTACAACCAAAAATGTAGACATCGCTTTAGGGCTTTTTGATTCTGAGTTAGGTAACATTAACATGAGCACATATTTAAGCAAAGGCACATATTTAAGCACATATTTTCTGCAAAGGTATCTGTGGATTTCTAGCTCTCCTATATATCTCTGCTAATCTTAGTTTTTTAATCCCCCAGGACAGTTAAGTCATCTTTTTTTCCTCTGTGCCTTTAGCAGTTTTCTGTCTCCTACAAGGGGAAACCACTATTCTAAGTTGCTGATCATTTGGATCCCTCAGAAAATTAATCAGCAATCTAAAATAAATTCCCTGATTGTTGGTGAGCATAACACATGAAATATGCAGCATTTTTACTGAAAATTAAATCACCTTCTCTCTAGGGGCTGGCCATCACTTAAACTTTTTCTCCAGAAGCCTAAAGCACTCCAGAAAGTGGTGGAATCCTCAAAGTTACATATTATCCACCCTTCCTGGGAACAAAACCCAAAACCCTAAAGAATTGCTTGATCCATTCTGTTCAGACAGGATATAAATTGGTGTATGTTGAATAAATTTAGTTAAATTTCACTCTGAAAGACACTTTTTATGACAAGCTAATCCAAATCTTTTTATAAAATGTGTAATGCAGTCAGTTTTTCTAAATTCAGAAATACTTTTACTTACGTATATTGAAGCTGATTAGCAATCTTCATACAAAGGAAGAGGGAAATTAGAAAACAAGTCTTTTTAGTGGCTATGAAGTCCAAATACATCCCTTTGCCAATCTGCTGTTGCAAAAATCCAGTTGCCAGTAATTCAGAGTGGCTGCAAAGGCACAAAGATCTGCCCAGAGGCCCTGAGGAATCCTTTCCAGACAGCTGCTAGAAAGGACACAAGAAAACCTCTCTGAAAGGGAAAACATATCATGAACTAGAAAACCCAGTCATTCTGCAACCTCTAAACACTTCTTTTTGACTGATAAAACTTGCCTAAATAATCACAGTAACATTAACACAGATGCTGTCTTTCTGATATTACTCATAAGCCTTTACCATTTAAGCTATCTCTTTTCTACATTGCAAATCTCTACAGTTGCTAATATCGTCAATTCTCTGTCCTTTAACTTCAGTTTTCTTTTAATGCTTTCAGAGAGTTACTCAAAAATAGCATTACATGGTCATGCTGAGTAATTAAAGAAGTAAGATTCATAACTGATATGATTTGTCCTTATTTTCCTGCCCCTGTTCTCTCCCTGTATTTCATCAGTTTTGAAATAAACAGTCTCTCCTCAGGAAGCATCATAACATAAAATGAGTGAACTACAGAAGTAGTAGCAATTTTCATTTATGAAAAAAGTTCACAGTAGTTGTAAATGCAACTATTAAGTGATTCCATTCCATTCTATTCCTTTTACTGTGTAAATAAATAGGACTGGTAAGACATTGAGCTTTTCTGTTACATAGTTGTTTAATCTTGTTAAAAATAGTGAGTAATGTGAATACTCTATACTAAAATTATTGCAAAGTCTTAGCCACCTATTTATTATTTATTATAGGTAAGTAAACATACATCTATATAATATGCCCATTATTTCTTTTTTGTCATCTTTTAAAGAAAATTTATTTAGTATCATTCCCCAACTTCAGACACATAAAGAATGAATATAGTTATTTTATTCACACTTGATTTTTTATTCTTATATAGCAATAAGTTTGTTTCAAAACTAAATTACTCATTCCCTTGTTGTCTGTCCCATTTTGTGTTCCTCCATAACTTAAGCATCTGGTGGAAAAGGGTCATAAAACTGAAGTAATGCATATGAGAATGTGCACTTTACTGCTTTACTATTTTCTAGAGTGAGAAAAGCATTCCTAATCTAAACATCAGTTTTACCAAGCAGCACAACACACAAATAATACTTTAAACCACAATATTTTACAGTAGTCTCACAATCAGTTACACTTGTGACATTGTTTTGTTGAGTCACAAATGTGCTCTTTAACTGCATAGGTCTTAGCATGGAATCATGTAGGTTGGAAAGGACCCTTAAGATACAAGAGTCTAACCATTGTCAAGTGTAAATTCTCTTAATGAACTGATTAAAAGGCATCTGAGATGCATTTATTCATGGATAAATAGGAAATTTCTGACAGGTCTTGGCATTCTGAAATATGAATGTAAACAAGGTGCCAAATGAGCCTTTGTTTTCCTTTTCCTTACTTTGGGGATTCATTTAAAAATACTTTCCACTAACCTTATTCTGATGTCCAGCTAATGATTATTTCAGAGGAATAATTTTAAACAAGTAAATGGCTAATATTTGCTGTAATACTCTACTATCATTCTCTCTTCTACTAGAATCAGTTAGAGTATATGTAAGAGAGGGGGAAAAGAAATTTTACTTGAGTTTGAAAAGGAAACATTTAGAGAAACACTATTATTAAGAATCCTACAGCTAAAATGCATCCTTTGTCTGTAATGGTGTCCAGTTATGTCAGTAGACAGCTAAGGAGATTATTTCAAGCTACTGATGAAGATGAAAGCCAGTTCATGACCTTCATATTTTCAACTTTGTGCATGTTAACATACACATACTGAAATGCATTATTTCATTGGCTGCTAACTTAGGAGACAATAGCAGCAGGAATACTTGTGACAGGAGACTGACACTGTATGCCAGGTCACTTGCTGAATACATCAGTTTTCCTTCTTGCAAAATATTATTATTTTCTAATACTGTAGAAACATGGCTTGCAGAAACAGTATGTGGAAGTAAAGGATGCCATTTAATACTAACCACAACCAGTCAGTCTGACTCTGTTCTGAAGTATGGCCTTTGTACCACGTGCAGGTCCACAAACCTCTATTTTTTGTAACAAGTAATTTTGAGTAAGTTATTGAGTAAGTTACACCTCTTCCTCCCCACAGATATAAAGATTTTAAAGGATGTACTATAGAAACCTGAAGAAATCTTCAAGAAATGATACAATATTAATTTCATTAGTCATTGATGGGATTAGAGCAAGCGAAACAGACTTCTCTTTTTTTAATGGATTTAGAGAGAGTGCGTTCTGTCAAGCTGTTAATTAGATCTTGGGCGACAGGCAACTCATTTAAGCTTTGTGTGTTCTAAATATTACTTTTTATAAAAGGTTGTTTACATATATTGCTTTCACAATTAAATTCTGACAGAAGTACAATTTTAAATAGAAAACATTATTCAGAATTTATGTCTGACAAATATTAGTGCTCTTGTGACAGTGCTAGGATTCAGAGGAACTCTGTACTGTTTTCTTTCTCTCAAGTTTTAGAACCTTTATCCTTGAAGATTGTCTTTGACTAGTTAATTAGTTTTGTCAGTCAACTGCCTCAAATTGAATTACCAACTTTTTTTCTAATTTTAATTTTAAATCTCAGATCTTTCTGACTGAAATGGTGGAGAAAGGACACACTGAAAGCTTAGAGTTAGCTCTGGGCATATAAATACAATAAAATTAGAGCACAGAAAAGATTTCCAGAGTTTCTTCTAATGTGCATATCTGAACAATATTAAAGGATCAAAGCTCTGTCTATCATTCCATTCCATATCTTTTTTACCCATTTAAGATTAAATACTCCATCATTCCCTGAATGCACTAGAGAGCCATATTGAAGTTTCTCATTACTGGTGTAATATTAAAAGGTTTCTGAAGAACTTGTTGAGATATTTGATAAAACAAATCCCTCTGGAAAGTTAGGGTGAGTTGATGAAATATATTTATAAAATATCAAAATGAACATGAATATGTTTGATACTAATTTTAAACAGAAATCAGTAAAATGATTGTTGCATTTATTGTGCTGCCAACAGAAGAAATTTAAGGGATTTTCAGTCAAGGACTTTTCTTTCCTATCTTTCAAAGAGCTGTATGGATATGTTTGATGCAATGCTATACCTGGAACAGTGTAATCTTATGAAAAACTTTTATCAAACATAGTGTGAAGTTTTTATTTCTAAGTAAAGTCTTCAGCAATCAGTTTTCAAATTCATTGCTCTTTTGCACAGTAATTTATCCTTACCTTGAATCATCTGTGCTAAATTTCTTGATTTTAAAAAACAATACTTTCTTAAAAAGAGATTATTGTTTCTTTTAAAGAATCCACATGTTGGTCTTACTAAATCCTGAGATACAAATGTGATGGGTGCTTACCCTTGAAGATTAATTAAAAATGGACAAAGTTTCGCCTTTTAAATAAGCCTAACAGAAACCTGTGTATTACAAATTGGAGGAAAGAATATCTGCTGCTGAATTGTATGTACTTTTTAATAAAGTCTCTAAGCAAGACAAATTATTTACTTACCTCAGCTTACACACCCCCCCAAAAAGTTTATATACTTAGATAAAAGGAATTATGCAAGTACAAATCTGTAGCAGAGACATCATGAACTTCAAAGCCTAAGAGAAAACAAGATTTATGCAGATAAATCACAGATGAATTCTTCTGAAATGCTAAAGAACAGTCATATTTTTCCCTACTTGACAAATATACACTTATCCATAGATGTATTTTCTTTACCTTTTGTTGGTATACAGCTCCTAAATAGCAACAAATTTTCTGTACTTCAAATATCTACCAGGGCAACAAGAACTGCAAAGACATTATTACCACAATATTAAGGGACAAAATATGAAAGTCTCTTGCACAACACTGCTTCTTACTTTTCTGAATGACAAAAATAAGAACATTTTAATAAGCACTAGAACACATAACTCACACAATATCATTTCATATATTCACAGAATCTTCTACTTAAGTAACTTCATATCAAAAACCTAGACAAGTAAGCTTATTAGAGACATAAATGTGTCAAGGATCAATGTAAATTTAGGATTACATTTCATGTGGGAAGATCTTTAGTGGATTTAAACACTACAAATATTGGCAAAATATGATACTTGATCCCAATTGCAGAATAATCACCAGATAGATACAAGAAAGAACAGGTATCTGAAGAACAAAGCAACCTCGTATCTGAAGAAATAAGGCGTTTCCATGTAGAGATACAACCTGGAAAAAAAAATTCTGTTTCTATGTTTAAGGCCATTTATACAATTTTTATAAAGGTAAAGACATAAAAGAAATTTCAACGATCTTACACACACAAAGTAACATATAGAAGTCATTGATTCATATTATAATCAGGAATTGGAAATAAACCATGCACAGATTGCTCATTACATTTTCTAAATGTTTTCAAGCAATCTTTGCCAATGTCCAAGATTTTACATACAAAAACTTCTTTCTTAAGATCTAAGGCTATGCAGACATGGAAAAGACTAAGTATGAAAGACTATCAAGTTGGTAATTTCATTTCTTCTTCCTCTTCAGCTAAAGGAACTCTATCAGTTTAAAGCCCACCAGAGTTTCAGCTGCATCAGTAGGACACTTGCTTGTTTGCTGCACAAAGTCTCACTATGAAAACCTGCCCATAAACTGAAGGTCAGTATAGAGGGTAAATATAGACCAAGGGGCAAAGCAGTTCAAGATTTTCCAAGAGCAGCATGTGTGGAGTATTCCACCCTTCCCAGCCTTCACCTACTGAAGGTATGAAATCTTTTCCTCATCTGTCAGGCGCACCCCTCCCTCCTTACTTAACCACAAATGCTCCTCAGCAATGCCCCCCATCATGGATAAGCACCTATCAATGCTTACTGGCCACAGAGCTACACAGAGCACAACTCCCTGATTTTAACTTTAGTCTAGCTTTCCAACTCTTTCTATATATGTTATATATCATTCCTATTCTTCTAAAGGCAGGTTCTGCAAGAGTCTTTGCTTTCCTCTTTAACCATCTTGTCACTCTTTTAATCCTTTTTTTTCATCAACCTTTTCCCTCTTGTGTACTTGAGAGCTAAAGAATGTTTCCTTTCATTAATCACAGCTGAAGAACATGTGCCATACCGACAGGTATTGGAGAGCTCTGTGCCTGCATTATCATGGATCTGAAGCCAAGTTATCAGGCCTGTTTCATAGCATAGATTACTCGCTCACATTCGACACTGCTGTTGTGATCCTACGGCTTGTGATTATTCCGAACAATGAGTAGATCAAGCTAACTACAAATGACACTCTGTAAGAAATAAAGGACATAGCAGATGATTACTTCTCTCTAAATGACACTGTGACATCAGAATCAGTGTCTTGCATTAACCAAATGGCTCATCCCCACCCTAAAAATAAGATATGAAGTAGCAAAGAAACATCCCATTTCTATGTAATTGATACTTTCTGCCTCGTTATTCGTATATGATTTCACAGCAATAATTTTCAGAAGAAATTGGTAGTTTCTGCTTTCAATTTACTGCTAAATCACCATGAACCCTGGGAATTCAAATTAACTTTATACAGGAAGGGCTGCCAACCAAAACCCTTATGGCTTCTTATATTCCAGAAACAATCTTGTCCAAGCTGGTCCTTAGTCAGCAGTGGCACTCCAAAACTGTGGCTTTGCAATTCAGGTTACTCTTGAAAGTGAGATCAGGGTCTTTAAATTGTACTCTGCCTTCCATGTATGCTTCTTTGGTGGCGTTACAGGTAAAAAAGCCAACACGCACACAACGCTTTAGTACTTTTCACTAAGATTTCTGGTTTTGGTAGTTCAGAATACCTGAAGGTTTTCCATCTGAAACAGGCTGGCTGTGAGTTTATTTAGTTTCTTCAGCTTTCCCATCAGAGTTAAGAAAACAGCTCTATCTTCACTAATTGTAATCTATCAGATGGCAGATATCCGAGGCAAGGAATTGGATTGGAATCTGATGCCCCGTAAAAACAAATCTGAAAACAGATGTCAGAGACAGCTTATTCCAGACAATGCAATGAAAGAAATTGGATCTACTTCAGTTGCAAAGTGCAGACAGGTATCTCTCCATAGAGCTTTATAAATCACATAAAGATAAAGCAGCAGGCCAGAATAAATTTAGAGGAACAGGGATGGAAGGAAACCTTCCCAAAGTAATGGACACCTGGGGAAAGCAAACAAAGACCCACATTGTCCAAAAGTACCACTAAACAACAAATCAAGCTAAGAAAAGTTAATTTATCTGTTCTTTGCCACTTATTCAATAATGGTCCTATGGGGATTTGCCAGTTTCCCAAATATTTGCATGAGAGATTACATATCATTTAACACAAGTAAAAGAAAGTATTTCAACCAATTTACTTCTTTCTTGAAAAATTTACCATTTATTTTCAAATTTTACAATTACAGTAAGATGGAACTAGACCTTGCATATTGAACTAGCCACTCCTTCCAATTAAGCTCTAACAGAGCATGGTTTTGGGAAGTTAAGTAATTTTTCACGAATGTTAGTAAAATTAAGTTCTTCTACACCTTGCACAATAGCCTGAATTCTGAAAATTGTTGTGCTTTGAGGAGTACAATATATCATGTTCTTCAGTTATTGGAGGCGTCAGTAATCCGCAGTTCAATTTTCACAACTCTAAATTACATATCAAAACCAGTATCTACATGCAATACAATCACCCTGATATAGTGTAAGTTAACTGTTATTTATCAAATACTTTGGTATAAACTTTGGCAAAATTTGGAAATTATAAAAAATGGGTTTAAAATATCTGAATACTTAACCGCAAAGATTCTGAGAATGTACTTTTGGGGCATTTTGTACCTTGCATAGCCTTACATTCTTGTAAAACAATAAAATATGTGAATAAAAATGATACTTTTCAGACTCAAATAGTGAATTCATCAGGAAAAGAGAATTCTATTAAAGTACTTGTGAAACTGAATCAGCACTACTTTCTTGACAAGAATGGTTGCTAGTGCTACATTTTCACAAACATCTCTGACCTCCTCACTTCTCTTTCTTAAATGATGCCATTCAAATATTTAGCAAAAAATGAGAAGGCAAGTAGCACAAGGCATCTTAATGTGCTCTTCAGAATGAGAATTATTTCAGATTAAATGTTTTCTGAGCCATGTATGGGTATCCTGGTGAAGTTCCATGGACATCAGGTGTCAGGGTAAATGATTCTGAGACTATGAGATATTACATTACACAAGCATGCAAGAATTTAAATTGAGAAGGTCACTCACTTTTTCAATCTATGCAATATCTATATATAAAAATATAATAAATGAAGAGGAATATAAAGTTCCCTGCTTTATGGTAAAGTATGCCTGCTTATTTTTAAATTGCACACTATGTCACTTATACCATTGGAGTGTCATTGAGAGATGTTTCCCTATTTTTCTCCATCCCATTCAGAACAGTTATCAATAAACTTAATACACTAAAAGCAGATGGATAGTAAAACTAGCACTCCAAGCCAAGGTGATTTCACGGCTTCTCTCAGCAAATTAATTACACCAATACAAAAATAAGCCAGAAATTTGCAATATAAAATATTCCTGTAGTGAAAGTGAAAAAAAATCCTTTAATTTCCTGCTTTCACTCTGGGTTACTTGCATGATCTTAAATGGCATCACATACAATACAGCATAATGTGATATGGCAGAAGCTGACCCTAAGTAATACAAAGAAGCAAATAAGTCTGACTTCTGCCCTCAGGACAGGACCCAGGCTGGTCACTTCAGGACATTCACACAAGATCACAGACTGGGTTTGGAAGGGATCTATGGAGGTCATCTGGTCCAACTCACCCCTGCTTGAATGGGATCACCCCAGAACATGGTCGTTCAGAAGCACATCCAGATGGCTTTTGAATATATCCAAGGAAAGGGCTTTCACATTATCTCTGGGGCAAACTGTGCCAGTGCTTGGTTGCCCTCGCAGTGAAAAAGTCTCTTCTGATGTTTGAAAGGAACCTGCTGCAGCATCTCACTTTGTGCCCGTTACCTCTTTCACTGTCGCTGGGCACCACTAGAAAAAGCTTGGCTCTGTCCACTTTGCACCCTTCAGGTATTTGCACTCATTGATGAGACTCAAGCATAGTTTGCTCTGGCTGGACCAGTCCCAGCTCTCTCAGCCTTTCTTTGTATGAGAAAAGCCCCTTTGCTGGGCTCTCTCCAGTATGTCCACGCCTCTCTTGTATTTGAGTGTTAGTGGGATTAACTTTACATTTGTTCTCTGTACTGATGGCTTTGGACCACAAACACAGATCAGAAGGGTTATATCCCTGTGTCACATTCCACACACTTCTACAATCTGCAGCTTCACCAAATAAAAGTCAGTAAGACCTTGCTACAAAGTGCTTCTCTCAGTTTTGCAAGAAAAGTTCATCTATAGGCTGCTCATGTTACTTTATAAATCAAGGACATTTTATTGTAATAACAAGTTTTGAATCACACCTAAAGATCTGGAAGATTTTGTTTAGCATTCACAACACTTTACATACACACATGCATGTATATATATATATAAATAAACTAAACTTCAGCAATAGCCTATATTTGAAATAGCAGTGCAGGCACTAAGTCAAAGAATATGTGCATTACTATCTGATGAAAACAATTTTGCAAAGATGGGGACAATTAAAGAAATTACTAAAACAAGCGTAAGTCTACAAAATATAGAGTTTGTCTGGTTGGTAATAGGACATAATTTAATTTGAGTGACCAAACCCAGTACAACCTAATTTGCCCAACACACTGCCCATGAATTCACTGACTTTGTAGATTCCAAAGGGGTCACATAGCCCAGAGCCTATGGTAACTTCACTCATGCACTGAGTCACTGAGCATAAAACTACAAGATAAAGTCTTCCTGGCTGTGCAGGTCAAGATCAACTTTGTTATAAAGTATGCCTCTTCACCTCACACTGACAGAACTGCTCTTTCTTGATAAAAATGTTGTTAGATAATTACATTTACTGGGACTATCTATGAAGCAGAAATTCTGCTGGCACTATATCAGCCCGGTATGTAATGATCTTTAGACTTTGCTGTGTTATGAAATGTAATGATGTGGTAAAGTACTGAATCACTGATAGAAGAACAAATAAGAAAAAGCTTATCTTATGTTAGGTGTTTCCAGAACAGATAATTATACACACTTTCTCTCCTACCCATCATTTCCATGAGATTGGAATCTGTGAAAATAATGTCCCAATAAGATGCTGTTGGCAATAATTTAACAAAAAATACTGATTTTTTTTACTCGGAATTTGTCACTTAGGCTAATAACAACAAAAATGTAGAGATCTAACCTTAAATAGAAGGTCATCTATCAGGAAAATGGAGAACAATAATGGTAAATCTTCAATCTCCAGGGTACCAGATGAGAGTGTGAGCAAGCACCAGATAAAAGGTGAAAGGCAACATTAAAATTAATCCAGACACATAACATCTCTTATCTGGAAGAGTGGACAAGGCGAGGCAACTAGTAGACTTTTCTAATGTTCTGGTTTTGGTGGTGTCCCCTTCTAAAATATGTTTCATCCAGAAAATTACTTTTTATTTTTAAATAGCTACAGATGCCCTGAACTTTAATAAATGCAGATGATATACATTGCCTCTAGCTGAACACCACAAAAACACACTGTTAGCTTCATTTGCATTACGAACTACTCACTTGTTCCATATGTCCACATGATAACTCTGAAAGCTCTGAGGTCTTCATTTTTCTGTCAGAGGCTGTAAAAATTAATGTGAGGGGTTTTTCAGCATAAAAAAAAGAAGAATTTCATATGCAAATTCATGGTTTATTTGAATTCATAAATCCAAGTACAGACATCTGCTGCTAGCAGTAGAGCAAGAAGCAAGTGTCCTGCACTGATCTATTACTTTATTGCCTGGCCTCAAAATTGACATTCCTAAAACCTCAATGTTTGTTTTTCTGCTATAAAAGTAGCTGCATGATTTGCATTAGAAAATTAAAAAAAAAATTCTTTTTCTACAATCCTATTGTTTGTGACTTTCTTAAAATTTCTTAAAAACAACTTGAACAAGGTACAATGAGAAAAGGAAAAAACCCCAAACCAACAACAAGCACCTATCAGCAGGCTACTGCAGGTCTTACCCTGAGCTACCACCTTAATTCTATGACCTGAACATAGGATGGTACCCAACCTTCAGAAAACAATAGTTTTATGAAACTACCAGAAGCATACACAGACAGGGTTAGGATAGGGGTTTTCAAGTGGGAAAAGATGACAGTTACCTGCAATAGGGGAACCTGCAAGGAGCACACCAAGCTTCAGAGACAACAGGAACAGGCAAAGGCTGCAGCTGCTGTGCCATCCAAAGTTGGGTTGGTGGGAGTACCTGTGGATTAGGGAACCATTTAACACGTCTGGCTTCTCAAACTGTTTTTCTTCTTTTAATGGCAACCTCTGCAGACATTGGCACTGGTCAGGGGGTCTACTCTGGCACATGGTAGACACATCCAAATGCTTACGAAATTAGATAAGCAAAATGGATAATTGTCTTAGTTAAAAATTCAATTGATCAGAAACAAGTTTTGATTTCACAGCCAACCACTGCATTCACTTATGTCCCTGAGTTATTACTTCAAGGTAGCACAGAACTTATCAGGAACGCTTTAATGTTTACCAAGTTTTTTAATTATAAAAAACCCAAATCCAACAAAAACCCACCAACATCAAGTTGTATCTTAAAGGAAAACCATGTTGACACTCCACACTTGGATGAATTTTCAACAAAAAAAACAACTTATAGAACAATTAATAAAACTAATGAACAAGTGCAAAATAAAAATTAGAATGCCTTGTTTTTCTGACAGGCAGCTATTACTTAAATTCTCATTTTTGCAAGCATTCTATTTCTTATTTTGTAATCCTAAAGACCTTTAAAAATATTTATCCTGTCATAAAGAAAAGAAACAGAATTAGCGTTTACTAAAGTCTGACTGTCATGAATCAGTGTTAAACACCTATTTAACATACTTGTAAAACTGCGTATTTTCCACGTAACACATATGTATATTTTTTATAACTTTTGCATATATATATACATGCATGCAACAATACCATTATAAAATCTCTTCACTTTCTGATATTCAATAAAATTCTAATTTTCCCAGGCCTATAGCATACCAAACAAGGCCAAAATGCACATAAATGGATTGTCAACCCCACAGGTATCTGATTCAGTGGAAAAGATCTTTGATGAGGACAAACTGTAAATAGAAAAATAAGTTCCCTTTTTCAACTGCCCACGGCTTCACAATATTTTCAGATTTTGCTTCTCTGATAAAATAAATAGAAATTCACACCCGAAAACGGAGTAGACTCAAGTGTGACAGCATTGGGACAAGCATGAGTCAGATGAAGAAAATGGTCTTAAGTTCTGAGAAAATGCTCTTAAGTTCACTGAGCCAGCACAGAAGAAAAACATTAAATTACATTTACATTTATGCACCTAATCTATTCAAAACCACTTCTGATAAGTAACGAAAGGCTTCTGTATAGGATAAGACTCATGTACAGGAAAATACATGGGAACTGAAGTGTTACTCATTTTTTTATTATCAAACTTTCATTTAAATTAAACATTAAATTTTGACATGACAAGTCATTAGAAAAAAAATAGTTTCCATATTAACCTGTTACTAATGTGACGTGTTGCACAGAGTCACAAGAAATGAAAAGCACAAACAAGTGAGATAATTTTGAGTAAGTGATTATCTACCATTTTTTTTATGATGTCAAAGCCAAGAGGTGCATTGACTATCTGTCCTAAATCACACTACAAATATTTTCCCACATAAACACTAATTATAAACAGCCTACCTCACCTTCGTAACAGTCTCAGAAGCAAAACAATACTCCACCACTACCTATTATTGCATTACTGGCTTTTGTGGTCTACTTTACCAGACTGGCTGTAAATGAAAATTAAGAACATGCTAAGATGCACCTGGGGAAAAAAAAAAAAGGTATATTCACTGGTACTCAGACAGAGTTGAACTGCCAGTTTGTTTTTTTAAAGACTTGAGGTACAGTTAAACTCTGACAGTGGGGATAGTGTATGTTATTCAGAAAGCTCTACCATGAATTTGATCCTTCTCAGCTTCTTCCATCCTCTTCTAGCTTTCAAAAGTAGAGCAAAACTTTTATGTTTCTAATATAACATCATAGTGCAATTTCATAGTACACTGATTCAGTTAAAATGATTCACCAGGAAATGAAATCAGTAAAGTGATGAAAGAAACATATTCAAACAGTCTAGTTGTCAAGAGGAGAGGGGAATGAATGATCTTAGAAGATAAAAATACTTTTTTTGTTTCAAGAATATTTTTATCATTTTGAAAAGATAATTTAGCAAAATCTATTCAAATTCATAAATTGTTTTGTATTCTCAGAAGTGGAAGCTTTAGTCAATAAAGGACAACACACATTTCTCACAGGTCCAGCAGTGTGCTAGCTGCTATTCCACTTTAGATTCTCAGACAGTACAAGACTTCATTATGAGATCTTAAAAAGTGTAAGGCTTTAAGAAAATGGTGTAGAATTAAATGGCTTCTCTATAGAACTGTGATGGGGAGGGTAACTAGAGATGTGGAAATATACAAAAAAGAGTGCATTTCTAATATGATATAAATAATATTGGACAGTACTGAGAAAAGGAATTTAAAGAATAGAAATATAAAGAGAAGGTAAAACAATTCAGACAAAATATGGGCTTTCCTGCACAGAGCAAGAAATTTCATTTTCAGGCTCCACTTGAAGTTGCAAACCAATTTTACAATAAAAGAGCTTTTTTTTATTTCTTGAGAAAAAAAGAAATCTAAGATTTAAATAGTTATGTAGTAGTTCAATGGGTATGAAAATGTGCCAGCAATTTAAATCATTTCATATTCAGAAGTTCCTGAAGTTTGAGAGCACATTTGGTCACATCTATATTTAAATTTGTTAAACTTAGTCATAATTTCTAAACATACTCTCCGTAAGTATTTTTTTTCTTGAAAGAAACATTTGCTGAAGAATAATGAATATGAATTATGCAAAGAAAGTCTTTAAAGAAATACTTCTTGCATATTTTAAGCCTGTTAAAAAGTTGAGTTTGAAAGACATTGACATCCAGAGAGACTCATTGCTTTTTATAATAAGAAAAATCATCACAAAATTGTAGTTCGGAACATGTCAGTTAAGTTACTGGCAGGGAAATTTGTGTTACAACTATTCTTTTAAATTTTTGAAAGGCTAAAAACCTTACCCTATTCATATTGTAGAAAGTAAAAATATTTTTAATTAATTTCCTTATCTCAACTTGAAGACAAAAAGTAGAAAACCTTAACATGTACCTGTCTGACAAAACTTTTCACATTCAAGATAGAATTTAACTTAGGAAAGTGATTCAGCCATGGAAGATCAAAGTCTGATGCCAGACTCAGAATTCAGCACCAGTAAATTCAGCAGCAGCTCCTACACAAACAGCAGCAACTTCAAACTAAGTTCTTCCTCAACAGTTCAGTTAGAAAAGAGCTGGACACAGAAACGAGCAAAGCTATGCCAACTCATAATAACTTTAAATCCTAATGCAAAAAAATTCCTGCCATGCCTAAACCTGAATTTGCTTCCTTGGCCATACTAAATCCTTTCCTGGATGAGGACATGAACACTGATCCAGAAAGTAGATTTAGCTTTAGTCCTTCTCCTAAATGTTCTTCGGAAGCTACAAGTAGTATTAAGTCTTAAAATCTGTCTAAAACTCCCCTTCCAGATCCAGTTATAAAATAATCCTTGTTTTCAAGTTTGGACCCTCTTACTAAGTGTAGCCTGGTAACCTTAAGCAGACATAAACTAACCCATTTCCAGCAACTTCTCTGAATCAAGAACTAACCTCAGCTAGCTTAATTTAAGCTTCCTAGAAATAGAGCCCTAAATAAAAATTCAATCTTTCTGCTTGATCAAATTGTTGGATCTTAGTCCAGGGTTTGTATTTTGAAGGACTTGACTGAAATTGTAGGATACGGTAGCACTTTTGGAATCCTTTTCGCGTTCAGGTCCAGGCTTTTCTCTGACCCAAAAACTACCTAACTCCATGCACACCCAGACTGTTGTTCACCCATGCTGGTAGATTTTTCTTGACTTTCAGTGTGCATGTGTTTGTTTGTGCAGGGCTTTTTCTTCCCTTTCTTTTTTAGCACCACGCATTGACTTTCCTCTTGCAAACTTAAACTCAGTTAACATCTGACAAGCAGGAACTTCTCTTAGACTTAGTTGCCACCTGGACAGACATCCAAACTTGAAGTTAACAAGAGAACAGCAATCATTAACAGAAGCAGACCTAGGACCTTATTTGATTCATTTTACGTCTTTAGCTGAGCTTCTAGTCTTGCCTTCTGACAGAACCTCAGCAAAGACAAGCTGACAAGAGACGTAGCTGAAGTCCAGAGACAACCCTGATAAACTCAGCCAAAACCTCCTTGATGGAGAGTAGTTGGCAGTAGAAAGAAACATTGCTAATGAGCTGACATCTCAGAAAAGCAGGAGGACTTGAGCAACAATTTATGTTCTACATCCACTTATGGATCTACACCAAAAACATATTTAAAAATAACTCACTACTTACCCGTAAGAAGCCTCTCTGCACAAGATTTCCCAGACAGACAGGACCCTGGTCAGGTATGTCTGGCTGTCCTCAGCATCCAAGATGTGACGCTTTCCCATCATTGATCAGACCAGCTCCAGGGGGCAGCTTAGTGCTCAAGAGCCAATAAAGCCAGAAACTCTTGTGAGCAACAAAGAAGATACAACAATGGAAAAGAAAAGCAGTTCTCTGGGATTTTTTTCCATTCTTTTCTAACCTTATACTTTATGACTCAGTCTGCCTCAATATCCCAAATACTTAGCACTTCATGAAAGAATGAGCTATTCATCTATGTTTTTCTCCAATTTTTTAATAGCTGTAACAAAAAAATCTCCACGAGGCAGTTCTTTTTTTCTATTCTTCCAATCTACAAGGCTGCATTAGCTGGAAGAGTGTTTTTACATATGCCATTTTCGCACACAGAAAAGTGACACTTGTCTCCCAGAAGAACTGTAAGTCAAGTTTTTACCCACTCATTTTTTAACATTCTCTTTGAGAGACACTTTCATCCCATCAGCTTTGCTGATTTTATACATGTTGAGAACCTTCAGACTACAAATGAATTTGAATTTTTATAGTACAAAATAACACAGATACATTAGAAGTATATTTTGAGTTTTTAAAAGTTTTTGGTCTACAGTCATAATCAGGAACTTTGAAAAAACTGGTTGAAGTTTATTTTTGTAATTTCATAAATAAAAATTATTATCTGGAACTTTTTTATCTTAAGCATCTTTAGGTATCAATATGCATTTTAGTACTGACTCAAGTCTCATGATTTCGAGCATTTAATATATAATAAAATTTCAGCAAGATTTAAAGCAAACAAGAAACATCCTCTTCCTGCATTTGCCCTTCCTGATAGCACTGTATGTTGCTGCATAGGTTGTTATTCCTGAATATCTAAAAGTTGGCAAAGTCAAATACAAAGGCAGAATATATGTCCTGAAAGAGATTCACTGATTCAATAGTTAACAGCAAAACAATTTCAGAGTAATTGTTGCAGAATTCTAGTGAAACCAACCAGTACTGCAATCCACTAAATAACCTTAAGAATGCAGCATCTTTCCAAACTTGCACCCTGTGCTCTGTTACATGTGTGGAGTCACCTTTAACAGGGATCCCAGGAGCATAAGGAGGAAAAATATACTGTGAAATTCAGCATCTCAAAAGCAGATTTTTGGCTAAGAGTTTCTTTAATTCAAAGTCCAACTATGGTTGTTTAAGTGAGGATACTCACTCACTACAAACACATATTTAGAAGCAGTCACTCAAAACTTTGTTTTACTTCTGCATCAACTGAAGTTTGTACACCAGAAACATAGTTCCTGATAAACATACACAGAATTGGACAAACAACTAAAGTACTGTTCTAGCAATTTACAAGCTTTTCCTACACAGGAGAAAGAAAATCACTCTATCCTTTATTTTTTAAAACTTTATCTTTAAAATGTTTCTCAGTTATGCTTTTTTCCCCTAGACCTGTACAGAATGACAGTAGTGTCACTTGCTTTTGTCATATTACCATTTAAAGTTTTTCCAACTCTAGAGAAACTATTTTCAGGATGAAACACTTAGAGAGCTAATTTTTCTTTAGAAAGGTAGGCCCTACATGTCAAATCTTAGTCATACTGTAGCATAGAAACTTTGTTCTTAAAAGGTCATTTACTTAGAAGGCAAAAGGACTGTAATTCACTAATGGGTAATAAGCCAAAATGCAAAAACCTAAAAAACTTAAACTTAAAATCCTGCTGATTCTGCTGGTAATTTTTCCAAGTGTACCAGTCATCATAAAAACAGAGGAAAAAGTCTTGACTAGAAGCAGTAGTGAAAAATAGTCTAGTGCTACAGGTCAACATTTTCATGTAAGTATCACAGTGATCAGACACTTAAGTTCAGAGGAAAAAGGAAAAAGAAAGCACACAGATGCAATAATAAACCCTTCATAAGGTTTTCCTAAGCAGTCCAGATTTATGAGACTGACCTTTATCTTACTTTTCCACCTCAGCCTGCCCATGTTGCTACTAAAGTGGCTGTCATTTGTGACACTCAGTTGTCATTAGCAACCAGTCATACACAGTGCTCTCTTTTATCATAAACTATCATTATTAGCTGCACTAAGCAGTTAGAAACCATGATGTAGAATTCATCCAGAATAGAGCAGTTCAGATCTGATGAGGAACAAGGGTCATTTGTTTCCTCTGCACACATACATCTGACTATCTGTAGGATGCCCTGAAATAATGGGATCTTGATTCTGCAAACATATATGCTGATTTTTAATTTACCAATTCACTAATCTTACTGAAGCTAATCACATATATACACGTGAGCATGCATGTATCTGAAGGACTGAGAGCAATTGGCTTGAAGAAAAAGGGATTTTTTTATTATACACAATTTAAAGAAATGATGATTTCTAATAACATTTAGAAAGCACAGTAGGAGATGAAAAATAGCCAATCCTAAGAACTTTTGAAGAATAAACACAAGTATATCCAGTGTTAGTTCTATTTTGACAGTCTCAGTAGCAGATGCTCCGACATGTACTTCAGTGAATAAAAACAGAAAAATTATCTTAAATGCTTAAAATGAAGACTACTAAACGACGTTGAAAACTGCAAAATCCTATAATAGTGCATAAACAAAGATAACCCAAATTTCATTTGTTCCATGATGATATTCTTTATTTCAAAGAAAATGGTATACTTAAATATTTAAAAATTATAGCATTTATATCCATGAATACAAGTAAGCTTAAATAACCACTTGTCCGTCTCTTCAGAGCTAGTAGCAAAAGGACAATGTTGGGAATAAATGTCCTGTAAATATTAGTTGTAGACAGGTATTTCAAAGATCTTGGGTTCAAGTCCTTGCTCCACTATGACCAGTGTGATTGCAGCTAATTCATATAGATTATCACCGCTTCACGTCCCATGTGCAAAGCCAACTTATAATATGCTACTTGCCCTCACAATAAAACGAAGGAAAAATAGCAATATTAAAATTCGGAATAAAATTACTTTCAAATGAAATGTACTTTTTTCAGTTACTAGAAATAGATTTTAACCAAGCATGAAAAGTTAACAAAGTGTGTAACATACAGGTTTTAGAAGGACTAACCCCTCAGAGCATAGGATTTTTGTCAGGCTGATTACAGGGCAATACCATTTTATGGCAATCAAATAGATACCAATCATCTTCCATCTACTATTTATTTCTGATATGAGACAAACTCACTTGATATATAAGAAATGGTTGAAAGGACACATTTTAAGCATATTCAAAATAATAAGAATATTGCCACTCCACCAAGAATAGACAAAGATTTTTTTTTTAAAAAGCAAAAGAAAGATAAATAAAAATTAAATAAAGCCTCCAGAATGGGACTGGGACACAATAACAAGGTGTTCCAGAAGGATGAAAAAGCAAAATTGCTTTCCATTCCATCTCTCCAGAGGCATAGGTATCAGAGGGATTTTTAAAGAACTGCTGCTTACTTGGAAGAATAGAACAATTCTCTTTGAAAATATTTGTAAAAGGAGTGTTTTCACATAAAGTAAAATAAAAAGAATAAAGATTATATGGCACCAATTCCATGCTGAGAAAGTCAGGTGACGGCATAGTAACTCTCACAGTTCTGAAGGTTCAGACTTACTACAAAATACCATCAAAAATTTCATGCAGACTTTAGATAAGAGAAAGTGGGATCAAATGCACCCTCAGAAAGCTTGCCAAAAATACCAAGCTGTGTGGTGCAGTCGACACGCTGGAGGGAAGAAATGCCATCCACAGGGACCTGGACAGGCTTGAGAGGTGGGCCCATGTGAGGATCATAAAGTTTAATAAGGCCAACTGCCCCTGGGCCAGGTCAATTCCAACCACAACTACAGGCTGGGGGATGAGCAGACGGAGCAGCCCTGCCCAGGAGGACCTGGGGGTGCTGGTGGGTGAGAGCTGGACATGCCCCGGCCATGGGCACTCAGAGGCCAGAGCGCCAAACGTGTCCTGGGCTGCATCCACAGCCCCGTGGGCAGCAGGGGAGGGAGGGGATTCTGCCCCTCTGCCCTGCTCCGGTGAGACCCCACCTGCAGGGCTGCAGCCAGCCCTGGGGTCCCAGCACAGGAAGCACATGGACCTGTTGGAGGGAGTCCAGAGGAGGTCACCAAGATGACTGGATGGATGGAGCACCTCTCCTACTAAGAAACACTGAGAGAGATGGGGTTGTTCTGCCTGGAGAAGGTAAGGCTCCAGGCAGAGCTAACAGCACATTCCACGGCCTGAAGAAGATACAAAAGAGCTGGAGAGGGACTTTATTCAAGGGCATGTAGTGATATAACAACCTTTAGACTGAAAAAGGGTAAGTTTAGGTTAAATATGAAGAAAAAATTCTTCGCTGTGAGGGTGGTGAGGCCCTGACACAGGTTGCCCAGAGAAGCTGTGGATGCCACATCCCTGGCAGTGTTCAAGGCCAAGTTGGATGAGGCTTTGAGCAATCTGGGATAGTGGAAAGTGTCCCTGCCCATTGCAGGTAGGGGTGGTGCAACTAGATGATCTTTAAGGTCCCTTCCAACCCAAACTATTCTAGGATTCTATGAAAGCAGAAAAATCTCAGGAGATACCAGCTATCACCAAGGCGCTCTCACTCTCTCCCTGACTATCACAGAGAAGAACAAATGTATCCTGTTTTATAAGAAGAGAAAACCAACAAACCACCACCTAACAGTCACTGTAACCCAGGAAAGAGTTTTATTAAAAGCTCATACATAAAGTGACTCTGCATTTTTTTCCCTCCACTAATTCTATTTCTACTACATTAGCTGACAAGACCATCCTGTTTCTGTGAAGTGATTTGGTTTCCACAACAAATAAATTTACTATGCTATACTTTTACATTTTAGTATGATAAAGGAAAGTAACTTGAAATACATTAGTCCCTGAAGAGGAAAAGCATCAGCTTCTTAGATGTATCCAAACATACTAGGGTTCATCTACTTCAAATTGACTTATGGAGGTTCAGATTAGCACAGCTGGAAAGCCACCAGAAAATTTTCACTCTTGAAACATAAAGGATATTTTCTCCCATCTTGCTGTAAAGTCCTCTTCTTTTTGTGGCTGAGAAAAACTGTATCTTTTAAAAGCTATGTCTCTAAAATTTGAGCACAGTAGGAAAGATAGTAAGAAGGGAGTCTTGGATGTCTTTATCTGGTGTCACTTGTCTTCCCCTTACAGAAGTAAAAGTTCCTAAAAAGCAGAGTTGCATATTTCTAGCCTTATTAAGGGCTCAAGGCAGATTCTAGTGAGATAAATACAGAAAGAGTACAGTGAATGTTAGGCCTCACTTCACAGAAGTGCAATGCATAGGGAAGAAACTAAATAAGTACTTACAGAGTTCAATCCCTGTGTGGACCATTCCCTTAAGAGTTGCACTTGATGATCCTTGTGTGTCCAACTCAGAATATTCTGTAATTTAAATAAAATTATATGTGTTTATGTGGCAACAGATAAAACTTGAAACTTGGAAACTATGTTCAGAATTAAATACAAAGGAGAAAGGTCTTGCAATCAAGTAAAATAGAAGAAGTATGGAGATACTAAACTGAATGCAGTAAAGTTATTTTTATTAGACATTTTTATTTATTCACCATTTTTCCTACCAAAAAAGTGAGGTTAATGACCGGGGTTTTTTTACCCTCAAGGCCATACTGCAAGGAAAAAAATCTAGGGAGAGTATAAGTAAGTATGTGAGTTTCTGAAAGACTTTTATATTTCTGACATATCCTGTCTCGTGTCACATGTCTACTCTCACTAGAAAGAAGGAGATTCAGTGATGAGCTCCAATCTTTTCAGTAATTGGCATTCATGAGTGCAGGTTCAGCTGGATTATTGGTGGTAAGAAAGGCAGATAATTAAATGTCAAATTAACATGAAATACAAGGATAGCAATAAGTTGAAATTTGTATACTAGGCATTGGAATTAAAAGACTATTCAAAGTTGATCCTCCAGTGCTAATAGTATTTAATACTTAGCTCAGCATAAAATTCTTCCATGTCAAAAATTTAATTTTACAAATGTAAACTGAAAATCTGCTACTGAGTAAAATGTTGCACACAAGAGTAAATATGGACAGAAAGGCTTACTATGCAACAGGTATCACCAAACATATCAGGAACCAAAGGAAATATAAGGAAAAATGTAGAACATATCTGGCTATTCACCTTCTTCAAGCTGTTTGTTAAATATATGGCATTTACCAGGGCAGAGTAATAAATACCAGTAAATTAGTCTCATGATCAATTAATAAGCTGTTTGCTGCGTTAAAGCACAAAGTACTTCCCTTAGAGCTTTTGAGGACTGAATAGATACTGGGAGAAAAGTCCCAGGAATGCAAGAAGAGAACCCCTGGAAGATGCTATTTGCATTTTTGTTTTTATTATTATTTTGAGATTGCAGAGACTCCTGTTTTTGCCAAACCATGAATTGCTACAGACAGAAAAGATTTCCAACAAAATATTTTCGCTAGAAAAAAAAATTCTGGATAAAGGTTTTGAAAACAATAGAAGTTCTGAACCAGGGAAGAAGCTACTCAATGAGTCCAAGTCCAAAATAGATTAGTAGCCCTGGCTCCCATATTCTACACATAAGATCAAATCTAACACATGGAAGCAAAGAATATCCCATGCTGGAGGCAAATATCCCTATCATCATTAAATTGCTTGGGATTGGGTAAGGCTTACTCTCTGACTCAACTGCTAGCTCTCCCAGTTAATTTCTATTTGACTGTCAAATAAAATTATATTCTAAGATGAGGAAAAAAAAAGCCCACCAAAAATTGATATCTAAAAAAATCACTTTGAAGGAGTATTTCAAAAATATTTCCTCTTGGTAAAGAATATAATTTTTGTTATGGATACAAAAGCAGATAAAACATGCATGTGAAACTTAATTGCTCAATATTGATGAGAACAACCTCCTGAAATTTGTAAGCATCACTTTTCCATACTTATTACAAAATTCCTTTCTGTCCTGAACTGGACATACATGTGCCATAGTGTGTCTGTGAAGAATGCTATGGTTTCCTTTCCCCATTTTTAAATCAATTATTGCTTTTGTCATATATTTTTAATCTGGAAAAAAAAAGTAATATTCTGCAAAAAGTACTTCTGAATATTGCAAAATAAACATTTCAGAATTGACAAGAATCCCAGGAGGGAACATTTTCATATTAATTATTTTTTGTGGCTGATTTTAGGTACTTATTTGTTAAAAATTTTAAAATATATATTTTGAAACTATGTTGCATGATTAATTCTAAATTACGATTTCATTCCATGTTTTTTCTTATAGTTTGAGTTGCTTATATCATATGTAAGTTAATGGAAGTAATCAGGCCTGTTTTCACCAGCATCAGTAATGGGCTTGTCATTACCAATGAGGTCTCTGCTCAAGATTCCTTTCATGAAAACCACCACTGATCTTACTGACATTTGTACCATCTTTTATTTTAAGCATGTGACTTTTATTCCAGTTCCTTAATTTCTCTATACAATTTTAACTTTTTTAAAATTTTGCACACTTTAAGGATGCGGTGAAACCCAGCAGTAAGATCCTGCATCCCCTATTAAGATGTTAAGATTCTCAGAGGTCAGATTTACTGTGAAAATAAAGAACATACATATTAAATGACTCATCAGGAAAACATTTTGCATTTGGAAGTGGCATCAACAATAGGAGGCATTACAACAGCTACAATAGAAAAAGTCTAATGAAAGCAGCTCAGGAATAGAACACAGTTAAAACACTCTATGGTGCAATAAGCAAGATATCAAGAACCACAAAGAGAATTTAAGACACACAATTACAGTACAATATATAAAGAGACTAAGTACTGAGAGATGATATTACCAGCCTAATACATGGCATTATCTCGCTTAAAAACTGACAGAAATAACAGATGAAATTTTTTAAATTAAATAAACCAGCTGCAAATTAAGCTAGACTATGTTGACTGTGTAGCTACTGGAGATGGCATAGTGACAAATGCATCAAAAGTGCAAGCTATTACAAAAAAAGTCTACAGTAGAAACGATAAAGCAACTGAAATAATTCCTGTGATTTTTCAAATACTTAGCCAAATTCTGTCCAAGCCTTATTCAAGCTACAAGAAAGTGCTGTTTCAACCTCTGCAGACAGGAATTTCAGAAAACATGTCACAACAACAGTTTTTTTTCCTCTGCTAGGAGTGCTCTCCTCGATTATTTACTATCGTCCATATAAAATTAATGGGTTTTTTATATCTGATAGAAATATGTGATAGTTGTCTGCTCTCAAGATTTGTATCACAGCAATAAGACAATAGAAAACCAGGAAAAGAGAAGAAAATGTATTTCTTGGAATTTTATGGCAGCTGTGTGTGGCTCATATTCAATATTGTAGTTTAAGAGAACAAAGAACTAGATAGATTGATCAGAAACTGTTCTATAAAAATATATATGGGCATATCAGCTGAGGAACATTTAAACCTGAAAATACTTGACAAATACACTTGGAATGCTATCATGAAGCCATGAAAGCAAAAGCTTATCTTTCAAAGGAAATTTGGTTCTATTCCTTTAGCAACACATCTAAAAGACAAAAACTAAGCACATATCCCACCAAGGTGACACTTGTTCTCAAAAAATCTGAAGTGAAAAAAAATCAGATAAGGCTGAAAATATGTTCACAGAAATGTGGATCACAGGAGTTACTATTTGAAATGCAGAAGACTGATCAAACTTATGTTCCTTTTTCCCATCTCCCAAAGGGAGTTGTAGAATAAACTTACCTACTCATTACTTAAATAAGATATTCAGAATTTATGATAGAACTCAACATGCAAACAAAAAAACAACTAAATCAGTACACTTCCAATGCAAATACAAGAAAAACATGACATCGAGCCCATTCACATTTGATCTCCCAAAAAAAAGTGTGACATTTCAAGAGTTTATATAAAAAATCAAGAATTTGATGTAATTTTCCATGGGTATTTTCCTACACTTACATGTAACTGAGTACATATAGGGCTTGGACGGCTGTGATGGACGGGCAAGAGAGCGCTCCAGCTCAGGCAAAAAGAATGAAGTTCTGCCAGAGGTCTTGGCACAAGTTTCGTACTTATATTTATTGCTAAAGGCTCTAAGAATTTTGTTAAGGCATCCCTGCTTAATCTAGTATAAACACTAAGGAATAAAGAATATAAAGTTCACATTATGCAGACAGTGTTAAAGAGGAAAACAAATTCCCAGAGCTTCTAGGGAGATTCTACTGCAGGAGTAGGCCCATGTTCAAAGAGTAGAAACAGCATACCTGAGAACAGTAACATTCCTGATGAAACAGCCCAGCCATATCTAATCAAATCAGCAGTTTAACTGTTCATCACATCAGGACTGCATCAGATGTGATCTCTGCAGAACAGCTAAAGGCAACAAACAAAAAACCACAGTGAACTCAAATATGTAAGCATACCTGAAACCTTGCTGACAACCTGTATTGCTGACCATTTTACTAGCCTTAAATGAAGCCAACAGATTTTCTTATCACATCTCAGCAATATGGTTTTTCAAGATAAATGCCAGGTTAAGCTTTTCGTTATCCATAACTTCAAAGAATTGGCTCTGTTTGGATAAATCTTCATTCATAAATTTCTTTGTTTCTGAGGATAAATTCATATTGCGGTTGCATTATTTAATATCAGATAAAGAGTACATACCTTTGATAACTTTATTATTCATAATGCATCATACCAGTTTTGGCACTACCCTAATTTCTTTATATGCATATTAAAACACTATTCTCAACATGGAAACAAACATTAATAGAATCTGTCAGATGTTATTACAACTCTGTGAGAGTCTTACCAAAGTTTCCATTTCTTCTCATAATGCAAAATGCTTGACCACATTTTCTTCCAATAAAGTGAATACAGTCAATTAAACTCAGTCCAAGAAAGCTACAGTTTCACTTGCTGTGTGCTTTGCATGGTTTTGTTCCTTTGATAAATAAAACAAAATAACTCTGTCTTAAAATATCTCGTATTGAGATACTAACTTGAACTATACCTCACAGTCCCTTCTGGTGGCATGTAATATGTATACATATAAACATATACGAAAAAACCTCTGCATACACACTTCACAAGTCTTTTGGGTAAATGAGATACAGAATTAATATTATGAGAATCATTATTGATTGAATAAATCTATATACTTAAATCTATCATTTAATAAACTCTCCATCTTTTAAGGGCCTACTTGTTTACTTCTAAACAATTATACTGGAATTTGATTTATTTGATATAAGAAAAGAAGGCATTAAAAACGTATTTATACTTCTAGCAGTATGAAAAGCATTGAAATATTCAAGCAAGTAAGTGGCTTTAATAAATTGAATACCTATTGTTTGTGATTAAGGTTGCCATTAAGACCTGGGAAAGCTAGATCTTCAGAGCAAGATAGCTTCAGGAGATGTAATTGTTTACTGAGGTATATTGTTCAAGGTATGGCAACATCTGAACAAATGACACAATAACAGAACACATCTGCGGAAAAACAGAAGGGTTTTTCCTTAAAATCTTCAACAGCAAAGGTTACGACCCCAGCAACTTTCACCCTGAATGGACAGATATGAAGGCAATAGATATGACAAAAAGGATGCTAACATTTACAGAAAGTCAGGATAGTGGGCTTTTTTTATTTTTTATTCACTTCCTTGGTTCAGCAAAGGGACAACTCACGTTATATTGCTCTATGAGAAATACACAAATAAAAATTAATTTAGACAGACCATGTGTTTCTTGTAGACTCCATAGTCATACTTCACATTCTCTCTGCTGGTAATTAAGTATTTTATCATACTGATTTTATAAATAGTTTAAATATCACTAGTCTTGTTATTTTAATTGCATTCAACTAGCTTACCAGGAATGTTATACTGGATTTTTTTGTTCTTCACTTATCCTAAACAACATAAGCTCTGAACTGGATGGAGGAATTAAACTGCAGGCCTGCATCAAATCCTACATTTTTCAAGCATTTTCAGAATGATTATGTGCACACACATGTACACACACATGTGGGCATACCTGCACCTATTTAATAGAAGCTGGGTTTATGTAATGAGACACTGAAGAATTTTCATAATACATCAGGATGAACACCAAAATGAACTATTGCCAGCATTAGAAAGCACATTTGCACAGGTGATTACACACTTTTCCCCAAATGTATACATGGTGATTTAATTTGAATCATCACCTAACTAGCTTTAGTTTGCATTGAACAAAAAAAGGAGTATTAATATATAAACCCCATTCCCTCTTGTTTATACTCCTTTAGTTGCTAGATTCAACGAGCACACATGGAAAAAGTTTAGACTGAGACTGCTGTATTAGGGTAGACACAGCCTCAGGCACTGCTACTCATTATGTTGATCTAAGTCACAGTGTGCCATAATGATGGGTTGGAAAATCCATCCTGTTTGAAGTGCACAACCTGAGGTTATATTTAACGGGATTCATTCTAATGTACTCTGCCTCCAGTTGGTATTGGTTTTCTTAGGAGGTGGAGATTTTCACTAGGGGAAAAATAACACTGAAAAGGAATGAGAAGAGACTAAAACAACCTAGTCCATAAGAAGGAAAGGCATGCTAGCAGTTTTAAACATATCAGGTGCTTAGGAGAGCTGGTTTAATGTCTTAGCAAAAGGGGATGTGCTGCATATATCAGTATTTTCCAGGGTTCAGCTTTGGACCAGATATGAGATCCAGCCTAGAATTATCAAGCAGGATTCTTTCAGGCAGTTTTCTTAGTCATTCTGAACTATATCAGTTTTCTACAAATGCACAAAATATTGCTACACACGTGAGGTAGCAAGACAAAACAGTGTTCTGCCTAAAGACACACTGATTTCAAGTAAATCGCTGAATATACCCACTGTACTTTTTTTTAAAATTGCATTGCTTTTCTGCTTCCATTGACAATTCTACCATGTTTCCTCTCCTGCCTACCCTTAAATTCTCATAACATCCCATCTTCTTTAAATGTCTTTGATGTCAATCATTTCTCAAAGCTTTTCAAAAGGAATGCTTTCTTTTATACCCACCATGCATTTCTAGAAACATGTTCATGATCTACAACCACTGTATCCTATAATATGTATTCTGAGAAGAGTTAAACTTAAGCATGCTAGCATTAAAATCTATAAACACTGCTAATTTTACAGATGGTAACAAAAAATAATTTGCAAAAATTCTAAAGTAAGCCATCTCAACAAAACAATCTGTTATTGTTGAGAAGTGTATTATAATCAAGTTTGCTGATACAATCTGAACACTAGTTTCACTCTCTGCTGTCCATCATCCCCTATATAACTCTCTCATTTTTTTATTTTCCTCCTTATTTTACTATCCCATTTTCCTAAATTTTTCACAGTCTAATTTTGGAGTTTGAACCACTGCAAAGTCAATGCTAGGTGATTTTTTTTTTTTACAAGTACAAAAATAGTGCTTATTCAAGTAGAGAGCAAAAGTCATACAGCAGTGATTTTAGCAAAACAGAATACATTCATAGTTAAATATTAGTGTCTCTAAATTGGAGAGACATGCATTTGATGGATGGACCACTTAGTGGATAGAACCGGCTGAGACCCCAGCTGGAGTGCTGTGTACAGTTCTCGTGTCCCAAAATAAGAAGGATATGAAGTGTTGGAGCAAGTCCAGAGGAGGCCACAAAATTGATAAGGGACTGAAGCAATCAGTTAATAAGAGGACAGGCCAAAAAAGTTGTGACTTTTCAGCCTGGAGAAGAGAAGGTTGAGTGGAGACCTCATAGCAACCTTCCAGTATCTGAAGGAGCCTAATGGGAAGCCACAGAAGGATTTTTCATCAGGAACTGTAGCAACAGGACAAGGAGTAAAGGATACAAATTGCAAGAGGAAATTTAGGTTGGACATTAGGAAAAAATTCTTTGCTGCGAGGGTGGTGAGACACTGGACCAGGCTGCCCAGGGAGGCTGTGGATGCCCCATCCCTGGCAGTGCACAAGGCCAGGTTGGATAAGACCTTGAACAACCTGGTCTAGTGGAAGGTGTCCCTGCCCACGGCAGGGGTGTTTAGGACTAGAAGATCTTTAAGATTCCTTCCAACTCTTAACCTTCTACAATCCTATGGTTATTTAAATCGCTTAAAGACAAGAATCTATTCTGTACTTCTATTTCTCTGGCATTACTGTGGGGAATTCTATCAAACAATTTTAAAAATTATGGTTCAGGCTGATTTGCCTCAAAACTTAAGAAAAAAACCCAAAACGTGCACTCAAATTACCTGCTTTAGGAATAAGCTCTTCCATTAAGACAGATGGCCAAGATTTCCATCTATGTTAAGACAGTTACACAAACTCTGTTAAAGAAAATCAGCCTTAGAATTCTTAATATACTTTTCACAGCAGAATATGGTAACAATTTTTCTTCCAACAAACCAGATTATTATTTTAACTCTGACATAGAAGGAAACAAACCTACTGTGCTGCTACTGGAATTCTGATTTTTTGTGTTACATCACTTTCAAAAATAAAATAAGGAAATTCATTTTGCATAAATAAAATAAAATATATTATTAATATTTTATAATTATATTTAAACTGGTATTAAATTGTATTTAAATTGTCAACATCTATAGTACAAGCACCTTCACAGAAGATCTATCTTAGACTGGACTACATGAACACTTTAAAATACAACAAAAAACTCCTCCTAAGTTGTTGTTAGCAAGAGCATTATCATAAAGAGAAAGCACCTACACAAGAAGAATATTGTATAGTTTTGTTACCTCCTCTGAATTAAAACATGACACTTGCCATTTTCTCATATTTCGCTTTCCTTTCTTTCATTTGTATTTGCTTTAAAGGTGAATGGGATGTAAGAATGAAAAAAGGCACCAAAGTGGAAAAAGGAAAATTGAAAGTAGACACGAGAAATTTTTTCTAAGCTTGATAAAATGAGGAAGAGCAGCATACACAAAGAGACAAAAGAAGTTCTTCTCATTGCTTCCCTACATCACTGTGATAAAGTACAGTGCATGACTCTGTTCTGCCTTTTCCCCCTCCCTTGAGAAGTGGAGAATCACACTCTTCTGTACTCGGTGCAGTGCAGGAAGTTTTCAGCTGCTTTTGAGATGTTTAAAATAATAGAACTAAAATATATTCCATGGTTTTCAACAAAACCCCTACAAACTTAAACCAGCAGACTACAACCAACCCTTAGACTGTAACTGAAGCAGTGCATTGCTATCTGCCTTTATTTAAGCCAGTCCACAGAATTTTTCCTTCCATTGGAAGGGATGTGAGACCTTTTAAACTAGTTACCTCTATTGCATGAATAACCTGTGCCAAATAGGTCTGAAATGCCACCGATTGGTTCAGTTCCAATACAGCAGTAGAGGCTACAGAAGCGGCATAGCTCTTCAGTACAGATATTAAATACATACACTTCTAGTGCTAGCACACTCTATACCTTATCTTTGTTTCACCTTGTCATGTTGAAATGAATACATAAGTGTTTGCACGTTAGAAAACAAATGGAGCCTCATGAAACAGCATTCCCAGAAACAGAGAAAAAGGAAAAGCTATGTTTGACAGGCTTTTGTAGACAGCCTTTAATGTCCAATAGAAAGGCATTTGGGGGTCCAGATAATCACAGTCAAAAGTATTACATAATCTAAAAATGGGTAAGGTCTTAATTTGTTGAAAAGTGTGATGTAAGATAAAATGCAAGTATTTTATCTTACGTTTAGGTTTGTTGGGGGGTTTTTTCCCATCAGCATACTGTCTGTTAATTAAGCAAAAAAAAATGTAGTTTGACAGAGTTAGGCCATTTTATGGAAACCTTTGAGTTTATGGAAATCTGTGAGGTAAGACATACTTGAAGGGCGCTTGCTAACAGTAGACTGACAGAAATCTGGAACTAAAAGATGTGCCCTGAAAGCAATAGAAAGCAGGAAGGTCACAGCATTTCTCTTCCCAGCTACCCCATAGAAATGTCTTTCAGTTTCCTGACATTTCATTCAAACACAAAACTGATGTAGCTATACACATTTAGTTACCCCCAAAATTTTCTGAAATATATCTTCAACTCTTTCAGCAGAGATAGCTTTTTTATTCTTTCATAATATTCTCTATTGAACATTTTTCTTTAGAATAGCCCGGGCCCTACCTAGCAGATTGACAGTATTATTTTACATCTATCCTTCTATTCTGACACTTATTCTGTCTTCAATAATATATCACCATTTCTGAAACAAATCCGCATTCTTCAAGCCATATATTGTCAAATTGCATTTCACAGCTTTGTTCTCACATTCTTTTCCTATTTCAACACTACAAACCGAATAGTTTTCATTCTCTTTCCCATTTCCTCCCCTTTTCCTCCTTGTTTCCTCAGAGTTGCCAGCAGCCTGTTTATCTATTTTACCTTTTGGTGTCTGTGGGACATTTCACAGATTAACTTTATTACTGAATCCTAGCAAACTTTCAGTGTTCTACCACTAATGATAATGTTTGAAACAGGTTCCTGTTCCCCTACTCTCAAAAACATACATATCTGAGTAGTAACACTGAAAGACAGTGAACAAACTACTACGGTTGCAATAATTTCAACAAACTGCAGGGACTGCAGGTAACTTTATTATTCAAAAGTGACTGTTCTGAAACAGCAAGAGAAAGTAAGGATTTACTCTAGATATCGTTAGACACAGTATTTCCACTGATTTGAAAGATCTTTGTACAAAGTATGAGAAAGAAACATAGGAACATGTCATAAAAATGATCGTTCACACGCACAACTGTTTGTATAAGTACTTAAACATAGCTGAAATACAATCATAGCAAATACCCCTATGTTCATGAAAGACTGCAGGAAGAGGATTTGAAACAGGGAGTAAAAAAGCAGTATTTTTGCTATAGCACTTGTTTCTTGTATTGCACGGCGCATTTAACAGGGCCTGAAAGGCTCAGGATAAAGAACATTAACCATGTTACTAACAGCACCATTGTAGCCTACAAAATGTAACAGAGGAATTCCTACGCAATTTTTCCTGTTTTTCTAAAGCACTGCAAACAAATCTCCGTAGCACCGTAGAAGATAACTTTATCCCATCATAGAGGCTTTTTATGACTCCAAGTGCAAATAATTAACAGGAAAAGACCACCTAGGAATTAATTTACCACATTATGAAAGGTTTTTAAAGAAAGAAGAAAATCAATTAGACTTCAGGCTGCAAGTTTCACAGAATACCTACACCGTCAAGAATGCGCTTAAATTGATGTATTTCTTAGAAAGAATGCTGATATATATTCCTTGTTTGATATTCTGGAAAGAGTATTTCAGGCAAAAAGCATGCAATTTCTTTTTGAGTTTGTCAGAATTCCCAAGACAAAAATATTTTATATATTTTTGTTCTATCTGATTGATCTGAAATGCCCTCTGCATTATAAACAAAGGATGTGAATATTTTAGGGGCAGAAAAATGGCAACAGTGAAACAGATTTGGGTTTTTCACACATGTTCTTTCTATAAAATAAGTATTACATAAAAATAAGTTTATTTAGTTTTTCAATTTATTCTGATTTACAATATAGAGTAAAAATTTGTGTATGTGTATAAATAAATCCAAATACTTCATGACAATATATTTCTCTTGATGGTTAGTATGTAAGAGAGAAAGCTATTAAAAAAGTCCTTAGAAATAAAAAATAAGTTTTCACTACACTCTTCATTTATTCCTTTTACTAAAAGGGCCTGATTTTCCACTCATGTCTATGAAATTAGAGAAATAAAGCCTTTTTAAATAGAAAAGACATAGTCAGATCTGTAAATCCATTACTCTTTCCCATTTGTTTTTTGGATTAGTCATCTTCAACTATGCATAAGTCACACTTAGCTTAATCATTTATGTGTCAGTTTCTCAAACTTTAAATTCTAAGAGCGTTGCATTTAACAAAAAAATTTATTTAAATTTTACTTCTAAGAAGGCCAGAGAGGCCTGGCTTCTCAGCCAGTCCATTGTGTTTCACTTGTCCCTGAACAAGTCACTAATATTGTTTCCAATACAATGCTATGCCCTTTACTATAATGAAAAACATGGAGTAGTGCTAACAACTCTTAAACACATTGCATCATCAGTGAAAAAATGTTACAGGTACTGCAATAAAAGAGAATTATTTTTGTGGAAGGACAAAGAGAAGAGTTCTTGTGGGTATTTATGGGGGATTTTTGTATGTAGCTTTTTGCAGGATTGTGACCCTGATGACTTAGGTGGCTGTTTCTTGTTCTTTGCAACACATAAGAATAAATACTGTACATATTGAGTGATAAAATCTTCAAGGACAAGAATAGTGTCTTTGTTAGTGTCTACACAATGGATGGCACATTAATGTTCTTTTCATAATTACACTATTAGTATAACAAACTTTTGCAAAGGCAGAGCCAGATCTTAATACAAAGATAGAGAACTATCTTAACTTCCATTGCAATATGAACAGATATATGGGACAGAAAGACCAGTCGACATAACATTAATATTTTGCACACAGGTATCTCATGAGAGGAATAGCAAGACCTTCTTCACAGTTTTATACCTGTTATGTTAAACAAACAAAGGGAAAAAATTCCTTAAATAAGTACTTCATCAACTTCTTAAATGCTGCATGGACCACCAAACCCTTTGCAAATAAAACTTTTATCATCACAACACATTTTGATAAGAACTTAATTTTGTATTATAATTACAAAAGACCAAGCTCTACACAGTCAGGTGGGCCTACAGGGTAATTAGTCTTCCAAAATATTTCCCAACATTGTATTTCATGTAATGTGAAATGTACTGAACACCTTTCAGACATACTAACATGCTTAGACTGCCAATAATTCAATAATGATTTCTATTAATATTCTCAATATGACAAAGCAAGACAATTACTATTTGCAACTTTTAATCAACAAATAAATTGATCTATTATGTTTTTGTATGATATTCATATTTAAGCTCTCAGCCTTTCGAATACCATTCACCCATCTTTCAGGATTCCCTTCCATATTACTTGGCTGACTACTCCAAAATGACATGATGTTATCAATGGTTACAGCTACTAAAAGCACAAACATTGTTTTGTAATAAGCTAAAAAAAGTCAGAATTTGCATTTTTGTGGTGATGCAATGGAGTACCAGCTATGCATTTAGAAGTTGCAGAAAGCAGGATGAGGCATAGAAAATGTTTCAAATATATATATATATATTTTTTAAGGCATTCTCATACTATCTATTTTTATCAGTGTTGATCTCAGTTATAAATACCTTGACTTGTTCATTAACTCGTATTACTCAGGCACACAAAGCTTTTTCATTCAAACTCCATCTCATTCCTTTTGTCACAGAGGAGAGGCCACCAGGTCTGAACACATGACAAATAATAGTTAACTTTGGCACCTAAGTGCTTTACAATCACAAGAAAATGTTGGGAGTTTGCCAAGTACCAGGTTTACCTTTATGTTTCTGTAATGTTTCCTTTAAAAAAAAAATTGAATAACACATTATTCTTCATTTCAGATTCTTCAAATATTGTGGTATAAAAGAAAGTATTTGAAACATTTATTTCCAGAAATATTTTAAAAATCTTTTTATTTGAGCAATTGTGTCCTACTAAGGCAGTAAGTACTCAGAGTTATATTCAAGACCTGTAGAGGATGAAAGAAGTGTGAATAAAGAAAATGAAAAAATCAGAAAGGAAAATGGGGTTTCTATTAGTATTCATTTTGTATCAAAATTTGACAGCAGGTAGTTTTTAATATCTATTTCTTACACGAAACATCATGAAGGGATAGTCAATATAGAGACTTTCTGCCTACAAGAGTATTCAAATTAAAACCACAGCGAAGCATATCATTTCACAAGGAAAATTTATTGCTGAAAAGCCACTCAATGACAAAGAGGCCCTTTTTCAATGTACTTACCTGCACACACACAATTCCTCACAAGGCAAGGAGCTCCATACTGGGAGCAATGATCAAAAAACTCAATTTGCAGAGGATTAGCTATATACAAACACTAGAGGCTTAATGCTACAAAACAATGAGAATAATTCATTGCAACTGATAGGACAAGAAGCTTATGATTGCTTGAAAAATAAGAGATAATTTTAAGAGCAACATGCATCTAAAACTATCTAAACACTTCGTAACAAAGATGGACACGGTTCCTACCCTCTTCCCTCCCCATTTTCAGAAGAAAAAAACAGAAAGAAAACAGTTGACTGTCTCCTCAGGCAGTGTTCTGACTTCAGCAGCTGATCTAGACCTTCATTAGTTATTTTCCCTAAAGCCATTCTCATAATTCCTTCTCAAAAAAAAAAAAAATTGGCTTATTTTACACTTAACTTCTAGTTATTGCACTGGTCATTTCCATAATCATAAAGCAGCCTGGCTGTCTTTTGTGACACAGCAATAATGTGAAAGAGTCTAAAGGTTGCCTTGGGCAACAATCTAGGGATATTAGCATGTATCTGGCACCCTGGGCTCACCACTTTAGAAGCATGCAGCAATATCAGGTGAAGAAAAGCAATAGGCAGTTATGAGATAATTTTTCCCCAGGGAAAGTTTGATTCCAGCTTTCAATAGATGCTGGTTTGTGCCCTGAAAGAAAAGAATTCTATTCCTTCTAAAATTCCATATATATTTTCTGTATAATTTTAATTTATTAATATAACTCTAAGATCTTGTTATTCAAATAAAGAGATGGATCTGTTGTGAAAAAGTTATGGTGCCAGTAATAGTGAGCTAGGGGAAGGACTTCTAGAGTTACACTATAATATATGTACTGTAATGTCATTATATTGTGAAGATTGCACCTGAGTTTCCCCAGCTCTCTTCTGGAACTTATCACTTTTCCTAAGATGCTAAAAGACAAGACTATAAGACTGTCCAATCACCCTCATTAAAATGCTCAAAATTCAAAGGCATTCAATACTGAAGTACAACCTTATAATGAGTAAAGAAATACTGGCACTGCAGAGTCACCACAGGCGGCATTATGACATCTGAAGGAAGTATCTTTCTAATAGATTATTAGATGGATCTGTGAAATAGGTAAGATAGGGAAATAATAGGTACTGTTAATATAGCATTACGGGTCAGGGAAGGTAAAAACCATTAAGGCATCATTTAATTGGTTTCATAAATCGTCATATAAAAAGTTAATCCTTGAGCTTTCCGAGACTGTTAAGATATATAAGCCGCAAGTTAAACAGTTTTATCTTATATTAGTACCACTGGGAAGTGAATATCATTAAGTACAGCTTAAAAGTTGGAAGACTAATCAAGCAATCCAGACTTCATTCTCTCTTTTGCAACTCCCACTATATTTTACTTCATTACCTCACTGTGGATTTTCCTCTTTTGACAACTGAAACATCTGTATATTTTAACTGTAAGGATATGTGGAATGCAAGGGTTCACATATATCAGGAGCTTAAGGATATCTCATTTATGAGTATAGAAACCAGAAGAAAGAGATAGGGCAAGTAATAAATCACAGATAGATATACAAATCTCCAAAATATGACATAGATAAAAACTAACAGTGTTGGGTCTGTATTGGAGCCAGCTGGCACTGGCTCCATTGGACCTAGGGGCAGCTCCTGGCAGCTTCTCACAGAAGCCACCCCTGTAACCCCCCTCTGCTACATAAACCTCACCACGCAAAACCTACACAGTAAGTTGGAGTTTCCCAGAATAATATTCATGAAAAACAGCATTTATGGATTTGTTTTTAACTACTGAGACAGGAACTGCCACGATTCTTTTTGTCTCTGTGTATATCACTTGTGCTTTTCCTTACCCTCTGCAGAAGTACTAAAAAAAAAAAAAAATAGAAAAAAAGAATGACAACAGCAAGCATAATCAACTCTGATTCATTTAACATTTCCTGACACTACCATGCAAAACAATTATTCTCTGGACTCTAAAGTACGCACAGCCCTTGACTGTTCTGCAAGTTTTTCTTACACAAGTATAATTACTTCAGGGGGATTGAGTACATGGAACTAATTGATGTTTAACATTTAAGAAATGCAACACAATTTTATGCCTGTTTAGAAGTGTCAAAAGTGATTCATAATATTTGAAGAAATTTCACTGTTGGCAGAATCAATAGCTACACATGGGAAATTATCCCAAATAAGAGCGACACATTTAATATTAAACTCACATTTAACATAAAAGGCAACCATATTTCCCATTTCTGCACGTGTGACCACTAATGCTAAGACCATTTTTGTTAATCCACAAAGTCAGATTCAAATCATATTTCAACAATTTATTATAGTATCATAAAATCACAGAACAGTTTGGGTTACAAGGGCCCTTAAAGTTCACCTGGTTCCAACCCCCCTGCCATGGACAGGGACACCTTCAACTGAACCAGGTTGCTTAAAGCCGCATCCAACCCAGCCTTGAACACTTTCAGGGATGGGCAACAACTTTCCTGGCTAACCTGTTCCAGTGCCTCACCACCGTCACAGTAAAGAATTTCGTCCTAACATCTGATCTAAACCTACTCACTCTCAGTTTAAAGCCATTCCTTCTTCTTCTGCCACTACATGCTCTCCCTTTTGCTCCAAATATGCATGTACAAGTTGCAGAAAAAATCTAGTTTTGTTTTAACAGAGCTGAAACTTCTGAATTTTCTTCATGTCCAAAGTTAATCTTACAGGGTGACTCTTCATGAGCATTTGTAATGGGAGTGTTTCCACTAATTTCTAGGAGGCTAAATTCACTTTAAGAGTATAAGTTCCTCAAGTTTTTTAATATCAGCTCTTATGAGCAGACTTGCTAAGTAAAGAAGAGATTTTTGTGGATTCTAAGGGGAATAATCACTGACGTAAGGGTAACATCAGGGTTATTCCAACACTTAGAACTGTCTTGTGAGACAGACAGCTCAGCAGATTTCAAAATTGAACTAGATGGGACACAATGAATAATAGAACATGGATACAGAAGTAATATGGGATCTTTTGATCTGTTTTAACTCTGAGCCACATTTACATAAATGAAGACCTTTGATTTATTATTTGTAAACATAAGGAATCTACATTTACATCAGTGCAGGATTTGTAGTTTTACATCAATATAGCACTTCTAATTTCAGCTTCAATAGGCAGGAGAGCATAGGTAGTGAAAGAGACAGGGAACCAGGGCTGCCCATGCCCATTCACCATGATCTTTGAGACTGCAGCAAATGAATGAGAGGTATTCACTAATTAAACAGTGAAAATAAAAGTAAATATTGAAAAGCTGTATCATTAACTGTGTGCCATTCCATCTTCATGCTAAATGTGGCCAAGATCCCACGCAAATAACACTGCATCATGCAATTTATAATCACGTTGTAAACTTTATGCACATGTACTAGAAATAGTATGGCAAGGTGAATAGTATGGTAAGGTGAATTTATCTCTGACTTTTATTTTAAATTCTTCATTCATTTTCACTAGTGGCATTTCTTTTCCTGCAGAGCTCAAATGGTGTTAAGTTTTGATTACACCTAAATAACTCCCAAGGAAAGCACAACACTATTTTCACTGCTTGAACTGCTGTACAAGATATGCACAAACTTTCATATTTCTGTGATTAGGGAAATGTGAAATACTCAATAACTCAAACTACTCTTCAGACATGTACCTTCACAAAATTTAGGTTATAATTAAATTCATATAAAACTATAGTTCTTGATATGGGTGTACTACTCCATGAAACTTTACAATTTTTTCACCTCTCAGCACCCCAAAAAAGAGCAAGAAATCTAAAAGATTAGTCAACATTGTAAGTTTTTCTGTTCAGCATTTTTTTTTTGCCCTCATCCAGTGATAGTTTTATAAGCATACACCAGGCAAAAGTCATTAGTTGATTGATTTAGAAGTTCTTCTAAGGACGACATTTACATAGAGAAGAGATAGTAAAATACAAAAATGAGAGGAGAAATTTTAAAAAGAAGTAAAAACACCACCAAAAAAGCACACGTGGAAACTTTTATATCCCAAGGCAAAACCACCTTCAATATTTGCCATAAAAATGCAATATGGCATTTAAATTGACATAAAGCTAAGAATTTTTACATTTTAAGAACATCATTTACTTTCACAACAAATAAAGACGCTCTGGTGTTATAATTTCACTTTCTAAGAATGAAAAGTAGCTACATAATGTTGTGCTATTTCCAAGTGCAGGCAACAATTTATACAAAACAGAATGGAAAGAAACCCATAATGTGTTTTAAACCAGTTTAAAACTAGAAGTCTCCCATTAAAGGCAATGACCTATCTTTCTTCCCTTATGCATACATACAGGCTGCAGTTTTGAGGGCTGAGTGGGGAGCTGTATAATTTGCTTTTAAGAACAATTTTTTTTACTACAGATTAAAAAGCTTGAAAGCCTCATCACTGCTGCCAAGGATAAAATCCATTTTTCACATAAAATCTCGAACTACTACCTCTCAAGTATAATCCATCTATGACTCCTAACACCAGGAACATTGATATTTTAAATTATTATTATTTTTTTTAAATGTTTATTATCTGGACTTTGCAGAACCCATGCCTCTATCAGTGGCAGCAAGAAACAGTTCTGAAACATCACTAACAGCTGCAAATTTCCTTAAAAAGTGTTTTATCTTAAATAGTAGGACCTTTAAGAATCATTAAAACAAATAATTTCAAGGCAGCCTAATACCACTGCTCCTTTCCCAGTAAGTTTCCAATATATCACACAAAGCAGTAGAAAAAAAGTCAAATCTAAAAACAGCACTGCTTAGCCTGTCATTTTAATGACAAATCTTAATTTATTAACTAAGGGATTGCAACGATGCTTATTGACTCGATGAAACAGTCTGTATTTGTTTTTAAATAGTCTGAAACTGCAATTATAATTGTATTTCATTTCTCTTGAGCACCTAATTATAATGCCAGATAACATAAATGGGGAAAGCATTGCAGCTTCAGAGGCCCAGGTGAATTACAAAAAAAAAAAAAAAAAAAAAAAAAAAAAACAAAAAAAAAAAAAAAAAAAAAAAAAAAAAAAAAAAAAAAAAAAAAAAAATCACAAAAAACTACAAATATCACACAAAATGTCACAAAAACTACAAACAGCTCTATTAAGACACTTGTCATGCTTAGGAGACTGCGTCTTCCAATAGAAGAACCTGCATAGATTAACAATTTGGGTTTCATATAAAAATCTTGAAGCAAAACTATTCAAAGAAATTGCTGTAGAGAAGTAAAACAAAAGCCATCACTAACAATCCTTTCTCATTCTCATAATTTCTCATCAAGACAAGAAAAACATTGTTAATTAAAGCCAACAATGTTTCATTATGTGGGAGGCCACAGACAGTTTTAGGTCTTTGGGGATACAATTATGTTTTGCAAATAAGCAATTAGGATTATTTCAGAGAAAACATATATATGCTATATTTTCCACTTGATTTTACAGAATTTTCTGAGGCTAATTAGAAAACTGCTGGAAGGGAAAACCCAATCTTATGTCTTGGAATGCATAACAGCCATAAAAAGCAAATGGCATATTGCATTGTTTTAATTTGATTTTGTTTGTCTGTTTGGAGGGGTTTTTGGTTGGGTTGAAAGGGTTTTTTTAGTGCATTGAATCTGTATTTTTTATACAAGGAGACAGTTGTTAAATTATAAACAAACTTTCAAGTCCCTTGTTAATAAAAGAATTGTTATTCATTGAATTCCTGGTCCTTCTAAAGCAATCTGCAACATTAAAAATCAAAGTAGAAAAATTTGTGGGCATTACTTCAGACAATAATCTAGTGTTTGCAGCTCCAGTTAACAAAAAAAACACAAACAAGAACAATGTTTAGTAATAATAATTAAGGGCTTTGACCTCTTAACTCTGTTCAACAGGACAGAAACCAGATCTTATGCAATTTTTTCATGGACAACCTCAACGTATGAATACATTTCTACACTCAAATTTCCATTAGAGGCATGAGAATAGAAATGAGATAATTTGTGTGGATTGTAATTAACACCACTTCAGGTCATTTACTGCACCAGCCAAGTACTTTGTAGTGCTTGCTAAACCTAAATTCTTTACCATGTTCCCTTCTTTACATTTCCTTATTTTTATTATTAATCTAAGAAGGTTTCATGGTATTATTTTTTTGCCCTTTAAAAGAATGACCGTAAATTCTGATTTCAATGAAACTGTGTGTTTCAACTAAAAATTATTCACAGTGGATGTAGCTGACCAGACATTGTTCATCTATTACATGTCCACAGCACATTTCTGTCTGTCTTTAACAGCACAGAGAAAACACTCAAATATAGCAAAATAAAAGCAAAATAAAATAAAGTAAAATAAAATAAAATCATTAAAGAAAATAAAGAAAATAAAGAACAAAAACCCCAAACCAAACACAACAATCTAACTAAAATAAAAATCCCAGACAGGCATTATAAAATAAATTCAAAAACTAATCTGTGTCGAAATACTCAGCTTTCAATCAGTGAGAACTACTGTATAATCCTACGTTTTACCTGTAAAAATTAGTAAAAGACACGTATTTTTGTGTAACTTTGGCAAGTTCATTTGATTTGAAGAGAAATTTGACATTATTAGTGAGTGACTTTGAAGTGGTCTGAAGATCTGTAAAATACTCATAGCACTTTTTTTTTGTACAATCAGGGACTAAAGTCTTTTAAAGGTATTTTTAAATCCATGTTTGAACACCATTTGACTTCAAAAAACTACAGTCAGTGTTCTAGTCTCGAGTCACTCAACCCATTGCCTTAAAGCTATACAATACTCTGATTAAAACATTCACCTTCTCTCTCAATGCCAGGGTATCAGAACAATCTTGCAGTAGGACTGAAACAGGTTTGGAAAGAAAAGCAAAGAGCGAGAGGGAGGAATAATTCGAGTAGTTAAAACTTCTACAGAATTTTTTAGAAATGAGCTTGCCTGCTCAGCCATTTCTTGGCTTCTGAATGCCTTGTGGTTCAGTCTTATTTAAGCTTCGGTTTTGCCCTTTCTTCTCCTGCATTCATCTTTAGCTTGAAGACAAAAGGTGATAAAACAATGTAGGTACTTCTTTTACTTTCTCTTCCCTCATTTCAAAGGTGGATTTCATTTATGCTGAACACTTGTTTCTTTAATCAATTTTTATAGCTAGAGTAGCTACCAAATTTAGAAAGATTGTATGTCTTTAAAAGATATCCAAAAGTATTGATATCTCCAGGTTTGTGATTTTTTTTTCTATGACTTTCAAGTTTTGCTACATACCTGTAGTGATTTCAACTACTTGACACAAAGCTATTAATAAAAAAATGAAATCATAATTGACTATATATTTAGATGCAGAAATAAGAAGTCATTTGCAACTCACTGTTCAAAGAAAAAATGTACTGAGGCATGAGAAGGAGACTGCTCTTATGTGAAAAGTAAATAAAGAGCAATGGATCCAAAGTATACAAGATTTTCCTGGTGACTGAACACATACATTGTCATGTTATTGTGTTCAGTAACTGTACTTAATGGTGATATCACTCTGCAACTATGTGTTGACTGCAACTGGGGAAATGAAGAAAAGAAAATAGTAGCATTTCCAACACTACTGATCATACTTGTAAATTTATGTTGCAGCAAAAATGCTGACTCTTTCTAGAGAAGATATTTTAAGAAAACACTGAAAAAAACACTAGTTCATATTACTGGGAAAAATATTAAATCCTTGTTTAGGAAAGTGATTGGTGTGCAAGTATACTTCATTCAACCAAATATGCACATTCAGTTTTCAGCTTGTTTTTCCTTGACATTCACAATTTAAGCCCCTTTTCATATCTTAAAGAGAAATGAGGGATTATTATGCAATTATATGCAGAGAGTTTCAAGTTCATAGATTTTGTGTGTGGGTTTTTTAAAGTAAAACACAAAATACTTTTCCTACTTAACACCTTAAAAATAACATTTAAGAATCAAATTAACAAGAAACAAACAGTCCCTTATGAGTGTAAGAATAACTTCCATTGAGCTACTGAAATTTAAATCATATGAATTTGTTGTCCCTTGATAGGACATAAATGGTTTAAAATAGCATACATCAAACTACAGACCAAAACATTATCTGATTTAAGATATACATACGTTCTGTTCATTCTAGACATGTTCATTAAAAACAAAAAACAAAAAAAGCTAAAAAAAAACAAAAATAAAGAAAACTAAAAAGAAAGAAATCAATGCAATAAAACTCAATATTTGATATACTAAATAGGTTACAAGAATGTTATGTAAGGTTTATGCGGGGGTTTTTAATGATAGTAAAATTATTTTTAATCAGGACAAAAGTAGGAGGAAGACAAACAAACTCAAATCCCTCCATAAATTATTTTATGCAGTTGTGCTCTGTTTAGTATCAAAATCTGTTTTTAAGTAAACTCAAGGGTAATTTGAGATGCAATCATATTTTAAGAGTACAGAAATGACCTACTGAAAAAAAAAAATTAATTCATACTCCGTGGTCTCATCAAAAACTTAATTTTCTCTTCATTTCTGTGGATTGGCATCTGGGAACCTCTGACCCTCTTCAGTCATTCATTGGAAGAAATGCTTAAAACTGACAGCTGAACTTTGCATTCAAATCATGATTTAATATTCAAAGTGAAGCTTAAGCATGAAAGGCAACTAAAATGGCCAAATCAATGGACAGTTATGCTTCCATATTGAAAGAGGCATAATACATTTCCATCATAAAGCCAAGTAAGATTATTTATTCAACAGCTGATTTATCCCTAAAGAGGGGCAATAGAAATACATTTGGAACAGAAGAGTGCCCTGTGTTTATCAAATATCCTTATCTTGAATACAACTTTACTAACAAATCCCCATACTATTCTTAATATGCTTATCCATCAAAGGATTGTGACTAATGAAAACTGCAGTTCAAAACAAATTATTTGTCTCTCTAAAGAATTACAGCTAGAGTTGGTTTGTTCGGTTTTTCTCTTCTTTCTCATGAGAAGAGGTCATGACTCATCACTGGAAGTTCACCAGGAAACTACCCTTAAGAATTTGGAGGATCTAATCTCAATCTTAAGGCACAAGATAAATTTTTGTATTATTTACTACTTTATAATCTTTCAAGAAGCAATGAAAAGGGAAGGAAATAAGGAGGGGGACGTGTTTTGGGTGGGGAGGGTTGTGGGGTTTTGGGATCTTTCTTTTCTCTTTGATTGGGGGTTTCTGTGGATTTTTTTATTTGCTTGCTTTTTTTGTTTAATTGCTTTTAAAGGGAAATATCCTCCTTTCCTCCTGCATCTTCCATATTTGAGTTAGTCCTTTTCCTCAGGCTCTTCTCCCTGCCCCCTTTTTTTTTTTCTTTAATTTGACTGGAAAAATAGTACAGTCAGAGATTACAATCCTTTAGCAACTAATTGCCTATTAGTGGGTCTCCTGTATGCATTCAGAAAAATGTTTTCAATAGCTCAGTGTTTTTTTAAAGTTGAATAAAGTAATGTTTTAAAATAAAGAAGATCTTAAAATTTAATAACAGTTATTTAAGGAATAATTCACAGAGCTAAGAGCACAGGAAGAAATAAATGGCTTTTAAGGACTATTAAGTGAAACTCAAATGTTTTCTAACTTTAAAACCTTTCTCCTATAAGTATACTCAACACCAAGAACATTATTATTATGAGCACCTTGACATAATATTCTGTTTGTCCCCTTGTATTTTCTGTTTCAAAATCCATGGAAAATGTTGGTCTAAAAAAAGCCTCTATTATTTAGAGATATTTCAACAACGGGTGATGGCAAAAGACCAGTTTATTTTCTCTAAACTTATATTCATGTATCTAATTGCAGCACATACATGGAAAATTATATTTATCATGCTATAATAAGGTTTTCAAGTAATCTAGAAAAGTCTCTGTAACAACTGAGTTGTAATATAAAACTTAAAAATAAATATTTCATCTTAGTATTAATTTTTTTGAAAATTCTTGTGTAACTTATAACCTCAAAGTAATGATTCAAACTAACCTGAGTAAAACTAATTTTTTTTGTGCAAATTGTTCTTATTTGCCTGTATGATTTCCAGAATTTATCCATCTGTGGCTTCCTGATTTTGAAGTAATTTTTGCCATTTCAAGGCCTTTTGACAATTTAAACACTTCAGAGTGCTGTTCTACACTCACTTTACAGAAGACTGGTAAAATCCAATGTAGGAAAAAAAAATATTTCCCAAAGGAACATTTACTACCAAAGATGGAAGAAAATCTATTTTATTGATGTAAACTGAATATAATCATATGATCATAATTTAAAGTCACAATGTGAAACAGACAAGGCACAAACATTTTGGAATCAATAGTATGAGAAACTGTCTAATGGGAACCTTTTCCTTCAGTCCCTGCTCTATTAAAAGTGCTTGGCTAGTACACTATTTCTAAATACATCCATATCCACAAAGATATTTTGTCATTTACTTCGATCCGAAACCACCTTCCAACATTCAGAAGTTAAATGAAATACAGAATACCTAGATGTTTCATTTCTTGATTATGTTGCAAAAACATAGAAATTATTCCCTCCAAAAATACATCTAGGTTACTCTTAAGCTAGTTTACATGCTTGGCAGCCACTGCCTTCCAAAGAAAGCTTTGGAAAACTTTTCTCATTAAAAATTAGTATTTCAAGATGAATATTTTCTCTTTTTTGGAGAGAAAAATTAAAATACAACTATTATTTTCTGCTTTTGAGAGAAACATGAATGTACATGATCAAAATTCCTATATAGGGCAGACAGTACCACAAACACAAATTATCCAGGGTTTTCCATTCCACAAACATTTTGTAAGACACTAAGGACTGAATCAAATTTAGTAATTTTTTATTTTAATATCAATCTACTTTTTTATAGTGTTTTACAACAGAGGCACATGTGAACTTTAAAGAGGCACTGTAGGGCCTAAACAAAATCTCCAAGTAATTTGAGTTACTTTGGATTCTGAAGCTTTTCGTATACAGTTTTGGCACATAATGCATTAAAAGTTCCGCTAAAAATTTTTTAAGCTCCTAAATATCTAGATTTCTGACTTCTACATCCCCAAAATCTTTAAGAAGAGCCTGATAATGCTGGTGACCTGAATTATTGCGTGTTCTCTCACTTTTCTTAAAAGACACTTTGTTTAGAGAAGATTCTCAGAGTCTACAATGAGATGAAGTTTACTTCATCACAATTATAATCATCATAAAGATTACCTTTATAAAAACAAGCATAAGTAAGCAACATTCACCATGCTTTGTAGTCCTAATGAGCACAATAACTGTAAGAGTCAACTTAAGCTACTGTTAGAGTCATGCTCTGACTTTCTCTAGGAGCCTCTTGTTCAGGGAATATTCTCATTTTGATATAAGCTTGGACAAGGAAAATTATAGGTGAATAATGGTTTCGCTGAGGATAAAAAAATCCCAAATAAACAAAACCAGAAAAAAAGGGTCCATTAAGGAACAAATATTCCTTGAAAATGCTGGCTTGATTGTATGTTTAACATGTAGGTCACTTGTAAGCACCTGCTTACACCACTAAAACAAAGCAAAGCAAAATAAACAATTCTCAAAAACAACAAGAAAGGGAATGTCAACAAGCCCAGGCATGCAAACTTGCTTAACTTGCTTGTTTAAATTATTTTCACCCTGCTGTTTCAGTGCAGATACATGTCCTGTTTCCCTTCAGGGGGAAAGTAGCTAAGTCTATGTTCATATTTCAAATATCTGACAAGATCCTTTTATATTCTAAGTTTTAGCATCAGGATAAACACACATTCTCTTTGAAGAGACAAATCTTGAAATAACCAATACATTTCAGATATGTAAGAGACAATGACAAAAGCAAAATTAAGGTGGATTGCTGATTAAATGCTAAAGAAAATCTCGGACATTAATCTGGCAACAATGGCTTTAAGAAAGCTGAGAGTAAGTCACATATTTGGCCAAAACAAAACTGTTTACTGCAGAGACATATTATAGAGGAAGGTAGTGACTGCTACGCATATAAATTAGCTCAAGAGTAATCTAGATGTATTTCTGGAGGGAATGATTGAAGGAATAGTAAGAAAGCTGAAAAATGGATTGGGATCAGCAACAACAACAATAAAAAGAGGCATGCTGTGTAGATAACATTTTCATGTTCTTAAAATTTCTGATATTCTTATCTTGGCACAGCAGGAGTACATTGTACTTAATTGAATTCTGAAGACTTACCAAGGAGGTGTGTGCAAAAAACGTGCAGTGAATTTCTGTTAAACTAGTGAAACATAATAGAACAGTTGTGTTGGGTTTGCATGGCCTGGTTTTGGTAGCTGGGGGGGCTACAGCGGTAGCTTCTGCAAGAAACTGCTGGAAGCTTCCTTCATGTCCAGCAGAGCTCCAAGACGGACATGCCACTGGTCAAGGCTGCACTAGTCAGAAATGGTGGTAATGCTTCTCTGATAACAGATTGAAGAAGAAGTAGTAGTAGTTATGGAACAGTTATAAGTGTGGCCAGAGAAGAGCAGGGTGAGAACATGTGAGAGGAACAACTCTGCAGGCACCAAGGTCAGTGCAGAAGGAGGGGCAGGAGGTGCTCCAGGTGCCAGAGCTGAGATTCCCCTGCAGCCCGTGGTGAAGGCCGTGGTGAGGCAGCTGTGCCCCTGCAGCCCATGGGGGGCCACGGGGGTGCAGAGATCCACCTGCAGCCCTAAGAGTAGACTCACACCGGAGCAGATGGATGCCTGCCTTAGAGGAGGCTGTGATCCTGTGGGAGACCCATGGAGAGAGAGGCCCTGCTCCCAGGCTGGAGCAGCCTGTCCTTGGAGGACTGCACCCCGTGGAGGAGTGACCCACGCCGCAGCAGTTTGAGGGGTGCTGCTGCCCGTGGGATGGACTCACGTTGCAGCAGTTCACAGGGAGCTGTTGCTCGTGAGATGGACTCACGTCGGAGAAGTTCCTGGAGAACTGTCTCCTGTGGGGAGGGAACCCACAGTGCAGCAGGGGAATGACTCCTCTCCCTGAGCAGCAGGAGAAGACATGGTTGATGAACTGACCATAATCCCACTCCCTGTCTCCCTGCACCACTGGAGGAGGAGGAGGAGACAGAACTGGAAAGGAGGAAAGGGTGAGGGGAAGGTGTTTTTAAGGGTTTATTTACTCCTCATTACCCTGCTCTGATTTTGAAAGTAATAAATTAAATTAGTTAAAGTCAGTTTTGCCCATGATGGTATTTGGTGAGTGATCTCTCCCGGTCCTTATCTCAACCCATGAAACCTTTTGTTGTATTTTCTCTCCCCTGTCCAGCTGAGGAGGTGAGTGAGCGAGTAGCTTTGGTGGGTGCCTGGAATCCAGCCAACATCAGCCCCCTACAGCAGTTCAGTTGCAAGGGACCTACAGGGGTCATCTGGGCCTAACTGCAACAGAAACCTTTCTTCTCTTCACTTATTTCTTTGCGTGACTATTTAAAAGCATCATTCTCCTCTGAGGGCTTGATCCAGTAGTATTATTTTTCCCTCTCAACATGCACTCTTATTATATGTAACAGTCTGAAATACTTTGTAACCATCTGAATAAATGCATCCTGTCCTTAAGGGTTATTTGCACTGGCATTGTGCCAATGTCACTGTCCTAGTGTCCGTTTCCCATGGCATTTGTCTCACACTTACAGGAGCTCTGTAGGACAGGAATCTATTCAGATACTGAAGACAGACCCTGATCTGGCAGACCACGCTAGGGCTTTAGTTTGTCATTCTTGGACCTCTCCTCTTGCACTTTATTTTTTATGCAGATTTAAGGCAATAGTTTGAGAGTCTGGGGTATTTTTCTGTTTCTGTTTTCTTTCTTTTTATTTTCCTGAAAAATGGAGAAATAAAAGAGCATTTGGATTCAGAAGGCAAAGCAGAAGAGACTCAAAAGTCATTAAATCTCTCTATAAGTATGGAAAAAAATAAGATGGTTTGAGCAAGCAACTAATCCACACAATGTTTAAACATTTAAAAAAAAGAAATCACTCAGTAACTAGAAAAAGCCTAATACAATTCATGTCAAAAGTTGGAAGTGCTTCTCAAATTTTATGTTAAGACAGAAACTAGCACCACAGAAATTTAAACATGGGGTCTCTCATTCCAAAGGAGTGGTACTCTGCCTATGTTGGTCTCCAAATGCTTATGCAAGACTTGGATTTCAGTTTTCTAGCAGCACAGCAAATACACACAGAATGCTTCCAATTGTGTCGTCCACTTTGAATTAGTCTGAACTGTATCATTAGCAATAAAGCCATTTCAAACTTACCTACATTTTCTTCTGAAAAAACCTACAAAAACACACCAACCATACATCACCATTCTCTCAAAAAACTTGCTCTGTAACATATTTCTTTTTCTTTGTTTCTGTGCAACACTGACAGCAGTAGAGAAATTAAGCGTTGATGTCACTTGAAAAAATATGTTGAAAAGGAGAATTAATGCAGGCTTATATATAATCTTTTTCATTTCTTTCTATGATTAGATACACAAATGTCTAATAAACCCTGTGTAAGTAGAAATTACTTTTATTTGTGCTGTCCTAATATATTTCTTTTATGAAACTTCAGGGGTTTTTATCCAAACTCACTTAACTTGCACAGGGTGTTCATGATTTACCTCTTCTGATTGTTTGCTTTCCAACATTTTGCTTGTAACAAGTTTAAAGACAGATTGAACGCGCCCTGTGACTGCAAGGGCAGTGAAGAGACACCCTTCTAATCCTGAACCATTACACAAGTTTGAGAAACAATAATACTGCCCGAGCTCATAAGACTTGATTGATCATGTATCTTTCTCCTCACATCTTAAGAGCAGCAGTGATCAAACTGTGCAGCTCGATCATGAAGACCTCAGTCACAAAGGGAAACCAAATACACAGTGAAAATAGAGCAGCACAGAATTTTATAAGGAAGATAACTGACTTTTGCGTGTTAGTAAGGACTAGTTGTTGCATAACAGCAAAATAACACAACTTCAGTATGAAATCCTGTACTGTCTAGAAAATGTGTAAATGTAAAAAAATCTACAGAAAATGTATAAAATGCTTGCTTCACAATATTTTTTCCCTCAAAAGGTCTACAAAATCTATCTTGTTAAAAACTGAAGGAGGGAGAAGAGGAGATGGGTTTCCTGAAGTCATAACTGCAAGGTGATTGACAGAAACATCAAAACCAGTTTGTTTTAATCTTTCAGATAAGGACCATTAGAGAATTTGCTGTGGTAAAAAGGAAAGGCATTAAAATCTCATCTTTAGCTGTATACCAACAGAAAAAGAATCTCAGGAAGTGGTAATAAAAGTACACAGATGTTTTATTTATAGTGCAAATACACCTGAGGTTCAAACACTACACTTTGTACCAGAATGGCAACTTCACCTGTAACAACTAATAACAGTTACACATGAGAAAAGTCATACTAAATGAGAGGGCCAGAGTATGGTTTCCATGGTACAGAGCAAAAAGGGTAATAGCATCTTACTGGGATTCTAACTCACATATTCCTTTGGGTCCAGTGGCCTCCAGATCAGTATTGAATAAGATCTATCACAGCTATGATAACGCATGCTAGATGAAGTTATTTAATTTTCCCAATAAAAAGCCAGGATACAGATGCACTGAACAGTTGCATATACAGCTCTGCTTCGGTTTTTATGTTCTCATCTGAGATTAAACTTCTATAAGTAAATGGAATTAAATATTAACTATTTTTGCCAAGAAAAATTGCCTTTGTTCAGATTAAAGAGACAGCATTGTGAGTTTATTCATGCTCCATCTGTTGTACTATTTTCTCCAGTGGCAACTTCAAAGCACTTCAGCATTATCGAATGTTTGTGAAGAAATGGAAGCACAATATTTTTCCTCAGAGAGGGGAAAAAAAATTAAGAAGGGTTCAAAAGTGAAATAAATTTTTAGTCACTCAGTTTTGGCTGTTTAATCCACTATTTAATTGTATGTGTATTTATTTCTATTGATTTTTTTTCTTTCTTTTAAAGACTGATGGAGAGAAAATAACTTGCAGCCTTCTTAACACAGGAACAATTACAGCAGGAGCCTGTATCCTTTACCACATGAACAATGCTATTCATAAACGATGAAAATTTCAAAGGTTTGTTTCCTGCTGTTAATTTTGCTAGTGAGCTGAATTAGTGGAGCACTGCTGGGAACAGCAGGAGATCTTTATGATACTGTTTCAGAAAGGGAAAGATCTGATAACTAGTGTTAATCATTAAAAAACAGTACTTGTAGGTGTCAAAAAATCCCCTGAAATATTATTCTCTTTTTCCCTTCCAGCCTTCCCTCCTTATCCTTTTAACAATTCAGCTGTAGGGAACTTAAAAAAAAAACCAGAAAACTAGAAAAGTGGGTGATTTAAAACATGGTCATGCATATTGATGACATGTCCCCTTTAAAAATAACATTGCACGGGACTTGAACAAAACAAGACAAGCAGAATTTTACTCCCTTACACTATTTATCTTCACCCTGGCTCTTAAGCCATCTCAGTCCTCTCTTTCTTTGGCTGCTCGATTCTGTCTGATTATAGGCATTAATAAATAAATCTGCAGATTTCAGCCCACTGTAGGAAAACGCGTAATCTTGCTTGACACTCTACACAAGTGCTCATAGGAGCTGTTAAGGAGCTTAGTTCAGAACTGTATTTCACAGCTCCTCCGGAATGTTTTGAAGTGACCTCATTTCCAACCTGGCAGTATCACTGTCTTCCTTCATGTTCAGATTTTAATTCAGATCTGTTCTGCAACCAATTTTTAAAATTTCTTTTAACGTAACACTTTAGAACTGTAGAATACTCCTGAGACAGTTTTGTTGTTGCGGAGGAGTGACGATGTCTAAAGACTTTCCTGTCTTGGTCACGCACACCTGGCCCCCATGGTTGTGCTGGCAGAACTGTGTGTAGGAACATGCTCTAAAAGCCAAGTCACCAGAAGTAATCAAGCGGTGGAAAAAACAGTCTTCAAATACATTGCCATTAAATATTATTGATGTGCCGAGAAAAAAAAAAAGAAGTGGTTTTTCACAAGCAATAGAGTCAGCACATGAGATAAAGCAGTGAAACCATGAATATCCTTTTGATGACGGTTATACCTTAAAACTTATCAAAAATCTCATAGACTATACCTTCAATACACCTGTGTTTACTATGAAATTCATTTACACATATTCAAGTGCCCACAGCAGTAACTAAAAACCTGTATTTTTTGGTAAGGAAAAGATATCACTTCCATATAATAAAAGTAATGTTTATACCATGCATGGGTTAGGATTTTATGGAGAATGCAGACAGAGTTTTGTTCGGATTATTTGGGTGGTTTTGTTGTTTCTTGTTCTGGGGTTTTTTTAACCCAAAAGTATACAACGGAAATACACAACCAAAAAATGTCACCACTAAAGAGTTAAAACTAAAGGGGGTTTAGTCATACCTCAGGGTAGATTAAGGCTCCCCACCACTAGAGAGATACCTGGCAAAGGTAGCTGAGATACAAGATGTCACAGTTAAGATCGAGTGGGAGCAGGGCTGTGACCTGTGCTGACCAGCACTGGATTAATGACTAACTGAGACACAGAACTGAACAGGAGACAGTTTAAACCCCACATGAAATGTTCCCAAACGATACCACCTCGTACTTTCATTTCAATCCTACAGGGAGTACATCAGCACAAGGCATCTTTCCCCTCAGTGTTTGGGGGAAGAAACTGACAAAATAAAAATCAGTATTTCTCTCCATCATGAATAACCCTGTGGCATACGCCATGTACTGTTTTTTTCAACTATCCTGCAATTAGGAGCTACCAGGGCATTAGTGTGTGGTTAGACTACTTTAGTAACTATGTTTTTAGATTTATAGCTGTGAAGATTCTGCCTACAATTTTCCCACAATCCAAATTACAGTAAGTGATGTCTGTATCCCTCAGGCTATTTTCAGTGGGTTAGGAATAACAAGCAAATCTGACTGCTGGCCCACTCCTATATTATAAATAGTTCTGACAGAAAAAAATCAGGATGCAATCACCCTACTTTATCACTTTAATAAAAAGCTTTAAACTGTAATCTATGTAGTAGATTGCCATGAACAAGTGCTGATTCCTGGTTGCCTGTAGCAGACTGTGGCATTTTCACTTATTATGATAAGAGAAGTCCAAGTTCTTCATGAAGGAGTGAGAGGCAACACAGCAAAAGTCTTACTAGTCCTTCTCAGGAGCTAGACAGTAAAAGTCAAAACACGTTCATTTTGAAATTTCTTTTTTTGGGGATGTATTTCTGCTTTGCTGTTGTTTTTAACCAATAATGTATGCTAAAGTAGCATGTATCTAGCCAGCATGTGAATTCTAGATTTTAATGTCACAAATAGATTACTGTTACAGGGAAGAACACCTTTGTCAGTCCACTCCACCACATGACTTCTAGTCAATAAATATATTTCACCTTCATTTTGTACAAGTACTGCCTCAAATCCCTTGGGTGTCTTGACTGAGATCAAAGAAAATACTAAGCATGTGCAATTAGCATTACCCATTCTATAAGCATGGGTATTAGCATTTTGGCCCCTATGGCTCATAGTTAAACTAAAGCTAAAACACACATGAAAAAAAAAACCCCTTTCATCCAGCAGTATGACTTATTTATGGGAGCAATACAGTCTCTTTCTGTTTAGCTGCCTCATGCCTAGGTTTGTCTTGCATTCTCCTGAACTGCAAAGGCACCACTCTGTCCTCCCACCAAACTGTTCAAGTCATTGGTTTCTACTGCATAATTCAGCTGTCGAATTACTGCAGATGCACAACAACATTGAAAGTCAGGACTCAGTGTAACTTCAGGCACTTACATCTCTAATTTTCGCTCTCTCTGCACTAGCTCTCTGTAGGGCAAGGTGAATAACCCATACTGATAAGAGAAGGAGAGGTGCCATGGGGTACTGTCAGATTGATGTTCAGCAGTCTCTGCCAAACAAAATAGCATCTCCGAGACAAAGTCTGCCAGGATCATTGAGATAATCAACAGATCACTGCCACAGGGCATCTCACTCCCGGCTCTCTTCACTTTCACAGCTTTTCCTTCTCCCTTGGGAGCAGTGTAACACTCACTGCTCAAATGACTAAGGTCACTTCTGAGAGCAGTACAGCTCACTTTTGCCTTTCCTTGAGCTCCCTGGTTAGTGTGTGCTGAATCAGCTCACAAAGCTCCAGTGCACGCCAGACCTGATGCTGGGTAAAGAGTGAGAGCACCCAGCCAGAGCAGAAAGCAAGCCAGCATATCAACAGAAGCCTAATTCATCCTCAGGGGTTACAATCAGAAACAGCACAGCTGTGGACATAGATTATTTTGTTTTCTAAACAAGGAAAAATAGGTGAAGGTTTTTACATCTACAGGAGATCATCACAGCTGTAGAAGTCATTTCAATTTGGGGTTCATAATACTGGACAAGGAAAGTCAGCTGTCCAGAAAAAATGCAAATTTCTTCAAAATACTTCAATAGCTAATTTTCATACCATTGAGGTTTTTTGCAGATCTTCCTCCCATACAAAACAAATTGAACACAAGTACTATAAAATCCATGGAAGTGACTGATTTATTGGAGATGGGGTTACAAAACTGGTCTGCTGAGTGTACAACCTCATCAGCAAAAGGATTATAACTCTAAATTCAGTAAACTGAGGTCAGCCTGTCAGAAGCTATTGTGGTTATCCCTGATGACTGACAAAATTTTGTTTCTACAGAAAGAGGATGAGAACAGCTGGGAATGAAATGAGTTTATCCATATTATATACATATTATCTAGCATGCACTGTATTCCTTCATCTTTATGTCAGGCAGCAAGTTTGCACAATATTTGGAGCCATATTCATGTTCAAGATTTTTTCTGGCTTACAAGGTTTGAAATACTTATGTTATTAACCCTGGATTCTGAAAACCAACACAATTCCTGCATCTTTCTGCTACAGCTGGATCAAGTATAGGTTGACATTCATTCAAAATGTCTTCTTTATTTCTAGACACTGCTGACTTCTTAGGCACTGCCATTCTGTCAAACAAATAATTAAGAGAAGGGACATTATGGGCTCTGCGCTGACTTCAGACATACTTAAATGGATTATCTGGGTCCTCTACTGACTCTATTAGGGATAGCATATTGCATACACCACCTATCAGCAAACCACTCATCACAGTATTGATTTACACTCAGTTAGCACTTAATTGACATCTGTTTCTCACTTTGAAACAATGAGGACTGGAGACATATTTTAAAGGATTCTGAAACTCCTTGGTAAGTTATTAAAGGGAAAATAATTTCTTATATGCAGCAGGTATGTGAATTCATACAAAAGGATGAAAAATTGCATCATCTTTACTACTATTCTTTCCTCACACTACCACATTCAAGTGTAGGTCTTGAATACAGGAAAGTGGCTTCTTACAGTATTCTTTATGTTCACAAGGCCCAAAGAAAACCTGGATCTTTAGCATGAAAGATTGTATTTCCTCCCAGCTATTTCTAATTTTCTATTAACAAAACGTTACTTTCACATTTTAAAAAATGTCTTCCTTACTTTCAGCATGTTTCATTGTTCCTCCCTTTCTTTTCACAAAGATATTTTCATAAAACATAAAATAGAAGGCATATCACCCACTAGATCAGTATTATTCCAGCTCTTCTCTTGTACATAGTATAATGGCACTGATGTTATTCTGATATACAACCCTAAGTGTTTCCATTTCTTATTCTTACAGCATTACTTGGCAGCGATTGCAGAAAATCATTAATTTTATGTGGCCTTACAAAAACAAATTTTCACTGATGGGGGCAAGTTAGCATTCTGAAATAACTGGATAAAAATAAAGTTTTCACTGAAAGTTTGTGCACTGTGCATCTACTACAATGACTGTAAGTCAAGATAAATGACAAAAATCTGTCTGCTAATCTTTATTCTGGAAGAGGTCAGGTGGCAAATCCAAGTTATCTGGGATTTGGATACACTACTAAAGCTTAACAATTTCAGTACATGCATCATGAAGAGGCAGATACTATTCTTTTATTCTATAAAAAGAACAAACATTTTGTCATTAGCCCTTTGAGAAAACTATCCAAAACAGTGATAATTTCACAGAAATCTGTCAGGTTTAAAAGTATTGTGTTATCTCAAGCAAGAAAAGAGTCTCTGTTCATGATATTGAATAACACTTTGATAAGTTTAACAAAAAAAAAAAGTGGAAAAAGTTACACTTGTTGTACACAAACCAAGAAAGTATCCCAATTCTACTAAAATAAAAAGATACTGCACACATGAAAAAGCAATTCGGCTAGTGCCGATATGCAATTCATCACTAAATCCTTGTCACAGACCTTAAAAAGTATAACCCTTTTTTCAGAAAGGCATTTTTTTCATTTAAGATTTCAGTTTCATGTACTGCAGCCATATCTTTTCCCCTCCTCACCTCTCAAATTCTGTTTCCTTTATCTAAATTTTACTGTATTATTAGTGGAATAACTGTTTCTTCTCTCATATACTTCTGCACCAGTAGTGCAGAGTTTCATTGGCAAAATAGTTTGTGAATGAATTAAAGACAAAGAAAAGAATTATCAGGTAATGGATTTCTAAAAATATTCTTATTATGGACTCCACTTCCCAAAATTTTCTAGACTTTGTGAAATTGTTAATCCCAAGGGAAAACTTAACTCTAATCATAGTTCAGTGTTTTTCTACTGACTGATAAATACCAATTATTTCTTAGTGATTCTTGTGTTTATTACCCATTCTTTTAAGATTTTGGTACATGCCAGAGAGGCTATTATCTTGCAAAACCATGAAGCCACAATAGACCTTCAGTTGTAATTAACGTGACTAACTCTTGGTTATAGGTCTGGGTAAAAAGACTCAGTCTTCACAAGCAGAAGGCACTTGGAAATATGGCAGACATGTGAGTCTTGCCTGTTAATGCAAAGTGTGTGCATAAAATATACAGAGTTTAATCTCCTGTTGAGCTTGTGAGATTCAGAGCACTGAAGGTTGCAGGGTAGAAGCCAAAGATTTAATTTGCTCTTTCTGCTGAACACCTAAATGGAATTCAGATTGATTGGTAAGATCAAATTGGATTGAATTCAATATTATAATTTGCAGCTACACTAGGAAAAACCCAGGAGCTGTGGTGGTTCTATATGCGAGGATCGTAGCTATACAGGACAGATCGGTTACCAAGGACAATAAAACACACATGAGGCATGAGAAGTGGGCACAAAAGTTTCAAGCTGGACTAGTATCTTCCCTGTAGTGTCAGAGGCTGCATGTGTGCGCGAACAGGGCCAGACTGGGCATTCTGGCTGAACGCAGTACTGGGTTTTCCAGGATTTTCACCTCTGCCGTAGGGTACCAAGCGGAGCAGCATCCACCCTTTAGCAAGCACCTGCTTCGCTCAGTGTTTCAACACTGAACAATGCACACGACAATGACACCCTATCTACTGCTTCACTCTGCAAAGTCTGCCAACCTTTCTCAGTGTTAGCTCCACATCTGCAAAACTAGATCAGCCACCTCTAGATAAGATTCAAAGCATCCACATTGCATACAAGATATCAACAAGGTACATACTATAAATTTTCAGTTGCACTGTTGGCATTTTTGAAGCAATGTATTTCAGTCTTTGATTACATAAAGGAGGCATTGTATCAACACTCAACCTTCCAAATAAAGACCTATAAAAATTAAAGAAAAAAACAGAAGTAGATCTATTTGAACATGTAGTATCAAGGTATTTGCTGTGCCTCTATCTATAAATGACAGGACTGATTCTTAGGACTAATTTTATTTCTATTAATCAAAGACTTGTTAAGATTGGTAAAGACCCCTAAGCTCATCAAGTCCAACGATCAAGCCAGCATTGCCATGTTTAGCACTAAACCATATCCCAAATTACCACATCTAGACCTTCTTTCAACACCTCCAGGGATGGTGACACCACCACTTCCCTCAGCAGCCTGTTCCAATGTCTGACTACCCTTTCAGTGAGGAAATTTATCCTAATAGGAAATTAAGGTTAGTATACAAAAAAAATCAAGCTATTTATTAGATCCATCTCCACTCAGAAGTTTCAGGAGCTTACCTGAATACTGAAAAACAAAAGCAAAACCAAACGTTAACTCATAGCAGCAAGTTTTGTAAGCATACAGGAGTATGCCTGCTGTAAGGTAGTTAAGAGAGAGGCAGAAGAGATATCTTAAAGTATATTCTGCCTACTTATTTCTCCCTGCCTTCACTCACCGAGACCTGAGGAATATTATCTTTAGATCTCCACAGCAAGATTACCTTGTTTGCCATTAAATACAATTTAATCTAAAACATTTACAGCTTTAAAACATAGTATCATGTGTCTTCAATCACATAATATATATGAAAGGAGTATTTTGTCACTGTTGATACATTTTGCAGCTACATTTTAAAAGGAAGTGGGCATAGGCTAGGAGACTGTATCATAAAATTACCCACTCTCACCAATAAACTGCTAAGAAAAAGCTGGTTTACAAGCTAAGAAGATCACAAAATGCAAGCACACAATTTAGAGCTAATGGTTTTATAGGCCAAAGCCACTAGCAGGGCATCCTTATCCTGCAGTGTGAATAGGATTATCCCTGCAAACATTCCCCTAACATAGAATTAAGCTGTCAAGTTTCCTGTGCTGCTGCATGGAGGTATGCACAAAATGAACACAAGTTCAGGTCAAGTGTAATACTGCTCGACTATCACAAACTGCTCATGGGGCAAGAAAAAATAGAAGGAGGAGAAATAAGTCAAGAGCTGAATTGCTGCTGCTAAGCATATTTCAGGACATTAACATTATTAGTCTTAAACAGAATTACTGGATCATGCTGAAAAGATGGTGACAACCATTTAAATGAAACTTTCTTTAAAATACATGTATTTTGGACTTTAAGCTCCTCAAGTATCCTTGACTTAAAATCCTTCTCATTTTATTCACAGAATTACCATCACACAAACATGTTTGCTTCTTTACTTAATTATAGAAAGCTATTAAAGTTAGTCTAAAAATACACAAAATTGCAACTGGAAGCAGTTGAATATTCATGAATTCTCTGTTACACTCCCACAACAACAGTCATAAAGTAGGTTATGGGGTTTTTTTTCCATACTGTTTGCACACATTATCAGCCTAAAGAGTTTTCCACACCCCCACACACATCTGCAACATGTTTAACTTTGTCTATCACTGTTTACCTGTTAGATCAAAAAAAAAAAAAAAAGGAATGTATTGCTTTGTTAATCGTAGAATGCTATGTTGAGATAGAAACAGAGACAGAAACTATTGTATATAATCATGTCTGTAAAATCACAAGCAACATAGAGAATCACTAAGCATGAGTAACTTATTCTCTTTTCCAATATAAGCAAGGCACCAAATCAAACCATCAGGAACAGTACCATGAACATCAAAAAAGTTCATGTGATGCATAGCTAAACTAAGCAGAAATTTATCTTACCCATGCCAAAAGGCCAGTATCTCTCAAACCTTATGTAATCATGTTTATGAAAAAAACAATAAAAAAAATACATCGGAGGTCACTGAACAAAGAAATCTGTCAAAACCACCCTGAGAAGTGAGTAGCTGGAGACTGGAAGGATACTGGAGAAAAAGCATCATATATACGCTTTGCCTGATTCCTGTATTCTCTTACAAAGATAGTGTTGATTTTCCTAGTCTCTAGGCAATTGGAAGAGAGTTAAAGTAAGCTAAATTAATTTTGTGTTCTCTTTGATGTGACAACCCAAAGCAAACTGCATAATATATCAAAGAAAGTGTTCCCTTTGTTGAATTTTAGGATTTCTTGGGGGAGGGGGATTGTTATTTTCAACAGCTATTCTTTGAATATTTACAAAACACAAATAAAAATAGGAACAATATAAATTTAAAAATCCACCCTAAGAGAGTACACAAGAAAAAACATAAATTCACAGTTTTGTCTCTTAGAAAAAATGAGGCTAGTTCTAATTATAACCAAAGTTTGTGACATGAGCTGTTATACATTGGCAATATTTAAACAAGAAACATTATGTGCATAACTGCTATGTGTATGCTAGATCAGATTTCACTTACATAAAGGTTTTTATCTTTGAAAAACAAGAAAATAATTCCTTTAAATGTTTTAAAAAGTTAAGAGCAACATAATCTTATCTAATTAGCAGATACCTCTTAACGTTTTCATATATTACCCATCAGATGATAAAAAAATTGTACCACCAAAGAATTACTGCTTTAGAATACATATTTTCCTCACAAAAATGTATTACCAAAAGTGCTTTCCCATTTGTTCCCTACTTTCAAGTGTCTTGCATAATTTATTTATCAAAAATATTTTCTGTTTTCAAGAATTTTTTTAGTACTTTGTAAAGAACAGACATGGTCCAGAACATCTTATCTTTCAAAAGAAAATGAAACTCACTGATGTTACATGCTCATATTACTTCTAAGAATTACTGAATGTTACTAAAATAACAAATTGGAAGTTATATTGCAGCTTGTATTTTACAGGTGCCTTGATATGTGACAAACAGCTAAGGACAAAGTGACAAAATAGAGGAAAACAGCATCAGTAAATCAAAGATGTTGAAATGGACCCAAGAAATTTCCCACTATACAAAGAAAACACCTCCCAATGTATGAAGTTATAGCATCAGAATACATTAGACTAGGCAAAGTATTCCTAACAACCTGAGGTTTCAGTTCCATTTTTAATGTCCAGGTCTAACAACTTCCATTTTTAATGTGCTACAAGCTTAAATAAGCAAGACTGAAGAAAAGCAATAGACTTGCGGACTTCATACTGGAAGTTGTCTGTGCAGTCATACCAGCAAAATTACTAACTAATGTTATAGATTAAGACAACTAAGACAAAGAAGCTGTTCTGAACCCTAGCAGCTTCTCATATTATGAATTTTTATCAGTCTGATAGAGTAAGGTATAAGGTATTCATCGAATTCCAACTAATTCTAGAATTGCTTCAGAGTCTTTCAACAAGCCAAATTTGATAAATGCTTAAACAGTGGCACACTCTCAAGAAATTAGTCCCTTAACCTTCTGGTCCTTTCGTCAAAGAGAGTAGCCTTGTTAAATGCAATAATTACTATTAATAGATATACTGCAACTCATACTGCAACTCATAGCCACAACTGAAAAATATTCTGCTAAAACCAGGTAGCAGTCTTCTGTAGGTCTGTGCAAACAACATCTGACTTTTTTTGTTAATGTACTATCTCCTTCCAATGTAATGTATCAGTCCTAGTGACAAAGCAAGAGAATTTTTGTAGTGATTTGTATTTGAATTGACAACTTTTGCAATACTGACTTCCACTTACAACACACTCAAGCTGAGTTAGTGAAATGGCAAAGCTCAGTAGCTGTCTTTCCACTGAGGATCTTAGAACCCACACTTCATTTGATAAGCTTGCCAGACTTACCCAATAATAATATTTATCTTTAATAATCAATTTTTGGCTGTTGTCCTTATTTCCTGGAATACCCCCAGACACTGCAGTCAGCCTGAAGCAGATATATGTAACGAGTGAAGGGCAATCCAGTGGAATCTCTCTAACCTACCTCTATATGCCCACGCTTGGCACGTGCTGATCACATACCTACCCCTAACATGCATCACCCATAAAGCAGTAGAATACCTCAGAAGCACATCTAATCTCCCAACGCAGTTGTTTCAGTATTTTATCCCAACACCACCGATACTCCTGCTAAACAATCATCTTCACTAAATTGGGATTTTCAGTAGGACTCTAGGCATGCTGACACTGGCTTTACACTTTCCTATCAAAGGCTCTACAATTTAGCAAGCAAGTTATAGTCACTTCTTTTGCCCCTAGTCTTCCTTATTACTGGTCAAGATCTAGGGAGGATTTCGGGAAAAATCTGAACTGCTGATTATGGCCTATCTCTTAAATCAAACTGATTGAGAGTGTAAAAATGCTCAGTTTTGTCAGCAAGAATGTCATCGCTTGATCTTATATTTAAATATTAATAGGATAATTCCATAGCTTTTATACAGCTTAATTTCATCTCTTTAGTATTTTACTTTTTATTATGATTTATTCTTTATTTATTAGCAAATCACAGCAATAGAATGGATGAGAAAATTGCCTCAAGAAAAGCACATTACTATTCCAATACATGCATCATTGGTCATTTTGCACCTTGAATTGCATTTAAGGGTAACTCTCAGTTGTGCGTAATAAGGAAATCCTTGAAAGATAAATTGACTGGTTTTTTTGTATAAAGGCTAGGATTCTCTTTAGTTTCTATGTGATTTATTAATCACACATTCAGTACATACTTGCACTTTAACAAATTCAAAGGCCATCATTTAGAGGTCAGTGTGATATGTACCTGTGTTTCTCACCCTGCCCCAAGTTTCTGACGAGATATGAATCTTTGGTCAATATGGATACCTTCGTCCACAAACAGTTCCTCACTGCCAAAACAGAGTATCACATTCAAATATTTTCCTTACTATATTATATAACAATATTACTAAAACAACATTTTCAGTGAAAATACTTTCAGCAGTTCCTTTATGAAAATCTACTTGATTTTCTGTTTAAATGCAATATTATGCAAGGCAGAGTGCTTAAGATAAAGGTGTTAATACTCAAATGAAAGGATATGGCATTCTAGGAATACTAAAATTCAGCTCTGATGTAAGTAGTATTCCAATAAAGTTTCATGGATGATTTTTTCACATTAGTTTTAGTTAAACATTTATTTCATAGCACACTTATTTAAGAGAAAGTTTTATTATGTTCACAGAATGTAATTTACTGAAGACAAGACTTCATTTTGATCCATTCTGTCAAACGCTCATCTTTGGAAAATAAAAAAAAATGCACATGGCACTTAGAAACAATATTTGATAAGAGATCTGCAGTGTAAGATTACAGTTTGAATCAAATTTCACATCATGAAAGGGATTCACAATAGCATTAAAAAATAATGTATTTTTTCAACTGCCAGTGATTCAGGAAAGCAAATAACACCGTGTTGGATAGCAGATGCATTATTTTATTTAAACGGAATATAGACCCAAAATTGAGGGATTCATAAAACAAAAGCCTCCTAAAAAGATATCTTCAAGGCATTTCAATAGAAGTGTTCAGAGCAACAAGTCTAAGTGGATAAGATTGATAATAAGCTTAAAATATTACCTGATTTCTCTGAAGAAATAAGCTCATATTCTCTAAAAAGCTCAGTGTTAGACATATATAAATATACCATTTTAAAAAGAGGTGAGCGAAGACAATCAAAACAGGGGTGTAGAAAATTGAGATTTAAAAAAAATTAACTAAAAGTACTGAAAACCATAAAAACCTGTGTTGTTAAGAAAAAAAAAGTAAGAGGAAACCATTAAAAAGGAAGGACTAGTACATAGAGTACAAATAACTTTGAAGGTTTTTGAAGTTTTTCTAAACACCTTTCACACGTACGCAAAGTCACTGTTGGCTTTCCATTATGATGCATTTTTAACAAGACTTTTAGAAGGTAATTAGGAAGTCAAATTACTCTCTTTTGATGCCATACTTCATACTATTGACAACATTCTCCACCATGGTGTTACACATATGCACACTGATAATTTTCAGCGAGACTGGCTCCCAGTTCCCCTGTGATTGAAATGCAAATTGCAAAGTTCAGTTTGATTTTCATTGCACACCTCTGGCAGTCTTTGGCATCCAGTCAGTACTGACAGGAAGAACCTGGCAACAACTAATCTAGAGCCCCACATGTTTGTTTATTAGAGGATTTCACAGTTATTTGTGATTCCATATTCAACTTTTCTAGTATGCATGATATAATTACATGGGAAAGTTTTACTCAGCATCCTGAAGTGGGTGACCATTTGTAACAACCTAGGAGCTACTGTGCTCCTAACTTACTTTATCGGTTCTGAAGTACTTAAAAGTCTTTTATATTAATAGTTGGAGGCTTCTCAAATCCAGGATTATATTGAATAATTTATACAATATTCATAATTATCCCTATAACACAAAAAATGCATTCAGCTATAGGCATCAGGATGTGAAGACAAATTTTTAAATTAACTTTGAAACTAATTCCTTAGTAAAACCTTACCTTCAAGGAGAGACTTTCTCCAAGACTTTAGAAGACCATAAACTTTCAAAAGGATTAGAATCTACCTTATGACTTCCCTGAAAATGTTTTGCCTTCATCTTTTTAATAGACATATTAATATTGAGCATTTCTGCTTTTCCAAAAGTTGCCAACACTGTTTAAAACGGAGCAGGCCTGCAAGAGCCTAACAACAAACAACTCCCATATAACACCATCAATGCCTTCAGCTGACACCAAAACCAACTGGACACTGAAGGCTGTAGAAATGCAAGACCCAGATTTTGTTTCACTAAGATTATTAGACAAGGCATTGCTTGTCATAAAGGCAGTTTAGTCCTTAGAGTTAATTTTTAGAGAATGGTTTAGAGCACCTAACACAGTTCTGAAGTCCACAAGAAAGTAAACGATCAATAAAACAATGAGCTAAAATATTAAATTGAAGATTTTTTTCCCCAGTCATTAATTTCAATATGACAACAGTAGTATATTTTTGCAGCATCAATTAAGCTATTTTCCCTTGCAATTGGTATATAAATTCAATTAATAATTGGGTGCATCTCACACGCTGAAATCATTACCTGAGTATCAGAACTTAAAAATAAAAGAACAAAAAAAGCCCTGCAACACACACCCTCCAATGTCAAGATCTAAATAAAACCCAGAATTTTTTTCCTAATATTTGCCTTATAATTCCTGGAAAAGTAGAAGGGTGTGAAATTCTCACCATGACAAATAAGAAAAAATACTTTGATATTTGTTTGGCTTGAAGAAAGAAGACTGCAGGAATCAAACTATATTTCAAATGGATACAAAATGTTACTCTTTAATTCCACAACTACTGTTTCAGTGACTCTTTTATGACAGTAACAACAGATATTACGCAGAAGAGCATGTATAGAAGGACTTGGTAACTTATGTATTTTTTAATCAAGTACCATGATTAACAACAGTGTCTATTGAACAGAAACTAACAACCCATTTGTGAGGTTTTCTTTCATCCAAAAGAAAAGTGGATTTTGCATCACACTTTTCTGCCTTTTTTCACAGCACAGGTAAGAACAAGAACAAAAGTATTTAAGCTAGGAATGGAAAACCTTAATCTCATTTTCTCATCACTTTTAATGTGTTAGCTTATCATACCAAACTGAAAACAAGTTTCCATTTTTTAAATCAATTAGATATATTCTCCCAGAAAACTGGGTTTAATTTTACTCAAATTTGTTGAAATACCATGATCTTAGGAGGTATAAAAAATAAAAGAGGTTTCCATCTCCAAAATAAATTACATTTCACTGAGACAATGCAACATTTTTTATCTTCTTCTGATCAACTGGAAAACATACACCTTCCTCAAAAGGATCTTGTTTCAATGATCATTTGCTTCTGCCAGATGAGGCCACTACAGTAATCCCTTTCACATCTCCCTTTTCCACACCACTTTCCTCCAACAGGGCAAAGTTTTCAGGCTGTTCCATCTCTCCTACTGATACTGCCCTACTTTTGGCAAAGACTTTGGACACTGGAGCAAGGCTAGGACATGGATGTTGTCCCTCACTTCAACCCAGAAGAATGACAGGATATGCCTCAGCCATCCCAAGCACATGATGAAGCCTCTGACTCCATGTAAGAAATTTAATCTACATAGCAGCTTGAAGCGTTTACAGAGTCTGACAGATGGGGGTCAGGGTGGACGACAAGACGGGAAGGAAAGTCCTGCCTGACATAACACTCAGGTGTGCAAAAAGCCACACAAGGTCTGATCAGCCTCACTGAGGTGCAGCCTCGTGTATCAGCAGCAAGTAAACTCAGCACATCCTGTAACTCCTGGTGCTGAAGGCACGCACAGCATGGCTTGTGACAAGGTGTTAATCACGCCGTGCTTTAGAGCCTTGCAGCTCGCTGAGGACCTGTCTGCCCTTCCTGCTATGTCTTGGGGACAGAGGTTTCGCGTTACTCTGCTGGCTTGCCTGGTGAGCAGCAGTGACATTCAGCTGGCATTTAACAGAGTCATAAGTACAATGAATAGAAGTGTCAGCAGGACAGAGCTCCTCCACGTCACCTCTAGCCTGGTGGTGAGCTACTAATGTCATAAGCAAAGCAAGAAAAAATCATATCAGGTGCTTTGAATAAGTAACAGGCTCCTTAAAACTTTGGGAAATATAGTTTTCTGTCATTCCTGATACAGCCTCTTTTGCAAGCTACAGAGAAGGCTGGATATGCAGTTTCCAGATCCAAATTGGAACCTCTTTCCTTTACACAGTTGCCCTCTGAAGAAATAAAATTACAACTTATTTTATAATGTAAATGTGTGATTTGCAGACCTATTGTCACTGCTTTACACTTGCAAGGCTCTTTGCATGTTCATAGCTTAGAACATCAATATGGTACTCTGTCTACAGCAAGTAATTTCTAAATAGATTAGCTGGAAACAAATCTTGCCAATGATGTTCAAATTAAAAATACTCTTCTTGAAAACCAAATGTTCACATAAAAGTTCATTTATTAACCATTACCTAGCACGAGTATGGTCATTACCTGGAAGAAGCACACTTGTCTTTTAAATTATTAAAATTCACAGCACAAACAACTTGTCTTTTTGTTGTTGTTGTTAGCACTGTTTTAAATGCCTGACCCCTGTCCCCTTCCTTTTTTTTTGTTTAGACTTTCAACTCTCCAAGTTGCACAGCATACCTGGGGGACACACTGAACAGAACCAGAAAGACCCCTCTGAAACACTTCTTCCTGAAAGTGATTTCCTCAATTCATTTTATCTTCTTATATTTACAGGCAGTTATTTTACCTTTGTTTTCCTTCCCAGGTCCTTTTATTAAATATCTGTTCAGACAGAGGAGTTAAAACCTAAGGAAGTTTCTTGTCTTCTTACCCACTCCTTCAGCTGTATTGGTTAAAAATTTTGGTTTGCTGCAGCTCTTTTTAACAATGTAAACTTTCATTTCTGGAAAGAAATAGAACCACTCCAGAACCATTCTTGAATGATAATTTAGTTAAAAAAAAAAAAAAAGCTTTAGTGACTCAACTGTGATCTAAACCATATTTTGTTTCTGTTAGAATTGCAAATTTTCATGTAAATTTTATCATAAATGTAATAGTTTCAGTATGCCTTTTTTTCACCTTCCTAATTTTCATTTTACAGGTAAATGAAAATACCAACATTGTCGCTTTTCTTGGTTCTATTTTTAAGCCATATTATGCAAGAGAAAGACTCAAGAGCACTGCATTATTCTACAACAGCACTGAGGTACACGAGACATCTCTTTCTGAACACAACTTCCTGACATATTGGTTACCTTGCCTTATTCACCTGCTCTCCTTGCACAGCCATTAGAGCAGCGTTGTCTGCATCCAACAGAGCAGTGCACACAGCACAGGCAACAGGGACTTCACTGCCCTTGCACTTACGTATGGAATGCTCCAGGTGTCTTTATGCATTTAACTCCTGTACTCAGTAAATTCTCAGAAATAGCTTGTTTTGAATAAGAGGAATTGAAATTGGCTAAAATAAGCTCTTATTTTCTGCAAGTTTTCTAAGCTCAAATACATTTTTTCCCCCAAGGTAAACAGTGTATTCCTCTTTCTCCAATGTATTTAGAGTGTGATTCAAGGTTTCCAGAGGTCTAACAAAGTATATTTACTGGATTCTTAAAATACATAAAATGCATCATAAGACTGTAAAATTTGCCATATTATATAGTACCATTTAAATGAGGAACTCTGAGACATAATTTATAAACATTTAAAATACTTACAAAAAGTTTGATAAACATTTCACAGTTACCTATTTCTGAGATATTTCATTTAAAGAATAGGAATTTCAGAAAGACTTTGCTTAAGACAACCTCAAGTATAAAATGGATATAATAGTTCTGTCATTTTCTTCTTTCATAGGCTTATCTTCATCACTGTCATGCTTGCATTAATCAATTTACAAAATCAAACATTATTAATGCAGTTATCCAATAATATTTTTTACTGATCAACTAGATCACTTGGAAGCCACTGCAAGAAAGCCTTCAGAAACAGTGCTTCTACCCATTATATATTATGGAAGGAACAGATATTTCTTTCTGTGTTGACAGGAAAAATTAGCTTCATAAAGCCATGACTTTGTTGTTTAAAATACCAAGAGGGTGTTTAGATTAAAACTGGAAGCATAGCTTTCAATTTGTATTGTCAGGAAATATCTATAAATTTAAGCTTCAAGAAAGCTTTTAGTAATATGCTGAGCTATAAATTATGCAGACATAAGTATAACTATGTTGTGTAGACTTCTCAGTGTCAGGAAAGGGAAAACTGATTTTTTTCAAGACTTTATCTCTAGGAAAAAAGGTTATCTACTTCCACACAACCCCCCTTTTCAAGCTCGTGCTAGACTGAAGCAAGCAGAATATTACTCCTGTCCCAGTTGTCAGGAGAATTAACATTAACTTCAGCCTAATAAGGATAGTAAATTATCAGCTACAAATGAGTTAGTAATTTGGTCCAAATATCATACAAATACATGAGCATAATCAAAGCAGATTTCAAATTCCTGCATAACATTGGAATCATCTGAGAGCTTCTCATGCCTATTAAGAGCCTATTAACAAAATCACTTTGGCATTCCTGTGCCACTTTCACAGATTGCTTTACTGAATTCTTAATATCATCCTGTTTTTGAAAAGAGGCTATAATGGTAACCATTTTAGGTACAACCTAAAGTAACACTATTACAAATAATATTTGAAAAATCTCCTTCAATGGTAACCAAGACACCTATAGTTACAAAAATGGGGATGCTACAGTACTTACCACCATGAACCAAGCCTCCCAATTTACTGCATCTCCCTTGATTTTTTATAACTCTAAGAGCGTCTCAAAGAAGACACTCTTTGTCACCATTTTACATACAGAGAATAACCCTACATGAAAGGAAAAATAAACAAATATTTATTTGTTAAATTCCTTTAACTGGTATTGAATGCCAAAATGTTTAAATCCCATTTTCAGGACAGAATCCCTGGGTTGTCTCAACAGATTAATTATTTCTACAAAAGATAAAGCCTTTATTACTGTAAAAAAAGGAAGTGGTTATGTCAGAGCAGTGGTTTTGATCCTGCATGTGCAGAATTGCTACTGTACGACAAAATAAGCAAACAGTGGGAAGGTGACTTGATATGCCAATGACACACAACCATGGCTGCTTTCCCTCGTGAGAAAAGCACCACTCACTGACAGAATACCTTGACGTAGCCTGTACTTCTTGAAACAAAGGAACACAAAGATTACAGTAGAAATTTCATTTCTATTTCACATGAAATTTGCTTTTCACACCCTAGAAGAGAGAAGCTCAATATATTGATATACTATATCAATATATAGTATATTCTTCCATGGAAAACAACATGACTGAAGAGTAGCTTAGAGATGCAGGTGAATGTCAGAGCAGCAGATATATCACTCAGGAAATGCTCCATACAAACTGCTCATAAGCTATTCCTCACCCACCCCTCCTCAGTTATTCACCATATATAAAGTTCTTCCAGCAACTAAATTAGCAGTGCCACCTTGGGGACCGGGGGCCAGCAATAACTCAGTGAATACTATGAAGCCTAAAGTGGTCCTGCCATCTAGAGGAAAATTGGCTTCACGGCTTCAGAAAAAAATTCCTTCCTCAAAGGAGGCATTCAGAGAAGCATTCAGTAGCACCAGGGAATCCACTGGGCAAGGAGAGTAAGAAGCTCGAGTTCCTTTGAAGACACTTTGCCTTGGAAATTTTAAAGTTTAATTAATACCTATAGATTTGTATGCATTAGGAATTTGCCTTGGTCTGATCTTCCATTCTGACTTTGGCAGATAACAGAAACATCAAACAAAAAGCTTGTCGTAAAGTCATTAGTAAGAATAGAGCAACAACTACTGTTTTCAAATAGGTTTCTACATCACCTGCCTCCTGTGCTGAAGATATATTACATCTGTTTGTGCACAGAAAGGCAATTTAGAGAGAATTTGTTTAACCATTAAAGTAGTAGGGGGCTGCTGGGTAGACAAGACTGATTCAGCAAGCACTGGATTTGAAACTTCCTTGGAAAAACATGATGGAGAAAAATAATGCAACCCAGCTAGCCCTCCTTTGGAGTTTCAACTCTTTTTGTGGACTGCTCCATTAGATAGAAGACACAACACTGGTTCCAGTGAACTCATGCTACAAGGGAACAGTAAAATGGGGAGGAGACGAAAAACTGAGAAAATATGGTGTATACTTCAACAACTGATAGAACATTTATCAAGTTTAGTGTAATAGATTAACTAATACTTTAAGAGAATAAGGACTCCAGGGAAGAGAAGTGATTTATATTTTAAAGAGGTCCCAGGCATTGTAAGTCCTAATGGCTGCTGCTCCTACTGTACTCAAAAGTTAGGAACTGGGCGTATTTTTCAGTTTTAGCCACAGAGGTGGATAAAAAAGTGACGTTTGCAGCTACACAGCCCAGAAGACAGCATTTACAATTATTTAATTTATTAATGGTCAGTGGTAAGGGGTACATGCAGAAGCAATCCCACATATACTACACACCTAGGCTAAGTTTCAAGACATACAGAAATTTGAAGTATTAAATAGCAATATATATTTTTTAAAATCCTTGCAAATCAAGCTCTCAAGAAAACTTTTAATACATTATTAGCCCCATTCTGCAACTGAATTGACCTTGCTCCTTCTCGAGGGCAGTGCTGCACTACACATGCCCTCTTTCTGTGCAGCTATAGGAATTTCTCTGCTATAAGGTGCTATGACAAAATGCTAGAAGTGTTGGGTTTTTGGCAGGGAAGCAGAAGCCAGACTCTATAGCTTCTTAAGAGAAACTCAGTGCCCTGAAGTCCACTATTATGCCAGCACTACCATTTGTACAATGTCAGTGTCTTCCATCATCATTGCAATGGCCCACAGCTGCTTTCACACAGCTCAACTACACTGAATACAAATCCAAGGTGTGGGGGTTCTGCTCCAAGCTGGAAATGATCTCCTTCCCCGCCCATGCCTATGATTTGTCATTTCTCATCATCCTACAGGGAACTTCCCACCTGTGCCTGGAGAAACCTGATTACTTAAAGCCCTTTAAAGGACAAGGATCATTCACATTAATATTCCCTCAAGTATATAGTACACAAGAATCTGAAACAGTTATTTCATTTATAAATCGCTCTCGTAACAACACCTGAGAACCTTCCTTACTGTTTCATTTCTAAATTCAGCATTTCAAAAGGCCACTTGGAGCTCTGCTTCCTTAGATAATCCTCATCAATCAAGGTAACTGGCTTTGAACTTACTTCTCTCCTTCTTGCTTATAGAAATTACTTCATACTATAGCAAGTGTTGATTGTATTGAGGGAGCGTTGATTTTCCTAAAGTTCTAAACTTTATTTCCTTTTTTCTTGTCTTCAAATATCAGTTTTCATGCATACTGTTCACTTTAGCATGATTTCCTCATAAAGACAATAAATAATTTTCCTCCTAATCCTTCCATATAAGAAAACATCAGGATTATTATCAGGTTTGTGAGGTTTAAGGAAACACAAAAGGAAAACATTTTCGGTGCTGCAGCTTGTCCCACTGGGCAAGCCTTCTACTATTAAAAAAAAATGCTGCTGTCAGAACTGACAGTCAGGTACAACCCTCTGCCACTGATGAATCGGACAAGTAGGAATCAAACCAGAAAGCAGCCTCACCCCTTTGAATTTCAGGGGCTCAGAAAGAAACAGGCTCAGCCTTCCGTGTCACAGTCACAAGGACAGGATACTATGTTTCCCCCGTCCCAGAGCAAGGTCCTTTAATCCAGCCTTGCCAGGCTTTGCACAGCCCTGGAGTCCCCTGCACACAGCTTCCAAGGCTGACAGCTGTATTGTGCAGTGCAAGGAGGACATGTTCTTCCAAGCAATTTTCTTCACTTCTTCACTTGCAAAATAGGGTAAGACCTCGTTGGAGCCTAAACCCAAACCGAAGATCCTCCAGGATTATTTCTACAGTGGATCTGTGGCTTTGCATTTTCTAAATTTATTTTCTGTGCATGTTGCATTCATTGTTTCAGTACTGAATTAAGAGTAAAATCCCTGCAGTTTGGCTTGGAAAGCAACAAAAGAAAAATTACACTCTAAAACAACAACAAAAAAAAAAAAAACCCCAAACAACAAACATGAATTTACAAATAATCTTTTAATTATTTAAATATAAAATATACTACGGGAGTATGGCTCCTGAGCGTGAATAAGGCATATGTGAATAAAGGAGGTGTGCACCAGCCGGAGGAGCCAGAGGCTCTGAAATAGCACAGAGCGATGCTACCACCTTCCGGAGAAACAGCGGCAGCTGCGCTCAGCTCACACGGGACTCCCTGTTCGTATGGCACAAGGAGCAAGAAGACACACTTAAGAGAAGATATCGTTAAACCTTCAGTACAAGAAAACATGCTCCGATTGCATTGCATTAGCAGGCAAAATTATTTTAACTTGACTGCCTTATTTCAGTCAACCCGAAGAAGTTCTTAATTTACCACACATTATCCACTAATTTGTCACACCAGCTTACAAGGAAAGTGCATTTGGAGGTTAACTCTGAGGGAATTTACATGATTCACCAAAATGCACATGCCCATTTGTAGAGCTGTACAATGTCGTGCAGCAATGAGATTATGATGATAGTTGCTCACTGTAGTAGATCACTGCCTTTCTGCAGACATATTTCATTAAGACTTAGCAGCCTTAATGCAGCACCATGGAATTCCAAAACACCTGTTGCTAAGCATTCTGCAGGGATGTGAAGGAGTTCGTTGTCAAAGCAGCTATCCTTTTCTGCTCTAACAAAAAGGGGACAAACTGGAAAGGAACGTGTATTTCTGTGCTGTGAAATGTAGCAATGAAAGAGACATTCCTGCAGTAATTGTTTCATGTTTGAAATACTGCTTTCCCTGGACAACATGGTTATTCTACAGAACAGAAACAAGTATGAAAAAGGAAATACTGCAGACTTTAGCAAAAATATTTTTAAACTTCCAGAGAAAGTATAAAAATAAAAGAACAAAAGATTAATTTTAAATTTTCTAAGCTATCATGACTGCTTTAGAAAGAATATATACTTCAAGTTATGTGCAGCAAAAAGCTTAGTGGCAAGTCCCATAGCAAGCTGTGATTACATTGAATTATATTTCTCTATTTCATAAATAGAAGAGAAATATTCCCCCTTTAAACAGAAGCTATTCTCCCCAAAACAACTGTGTTCTGGACATGACTGTTATTCACAGACATCAGTAGAGGAATATAACCTTCAACACACGTGATGGATGGCATAAATTGAATTCCATCTCAACTTCCAACAAGCAAATGTAACTCTTTTGTTCCAAAGTCTGTGTGTAGATTCGAGTAACTTACAGATCATGAAAGTGAGGGTTTACATCTTTTTTTCCCTGGTTTTTTTTTGTCTACTTTAAACCCTTGTACTTTTAAAGTGGCATTTTAGGCTACTTACAAGCATTTTTCCTCCAGTTAAAAAAAAAAAAGAAAACCAGAAAAACAGCACTGAAACACAGTGCTACACATTCATCACAGATAAGCTGGCATGGAGGAAAATTTAAAAAGTCTACTTTCTTCCCTCCATCATCTTCCATCAGCCTTCCAACAATTTATGTGTAACTTACTGTTCCCTCTTCCTTCTTTTTCTCTTGCATCACCTTTTCACCATCACACTCAAACACCTCAAAAGCCTACTGGCCTCTGCTTAAAAATACTTAGTTATAGACAGTACAGATACAGACAAAAGTCTGTTCTTACAAATACTCTATCTGAACAGATTCTTAGCAGGACACAAAGTATTTAGCATAGGAACTTCTTTAATCTGCTGGTATTTGGCACATCATGCACTTATCACATACAGAGTAATCTAATATGTGAATTGCCATAAACTAAAACAAAAAATGCAGGAGCTGGAAGTGAGCAGGAAGCACTTCTCAGAGACAATAGTGAACCAGTCAGTAGTTGATACAGAAATGCAAGGCTAATGAATTATTTGTGCAGTCAAATTTCAAAAACCACATACTACAAAAAAACTTACAAAAATACTAATTAAATCCTCATGAGAGGTGCACAAAAGGAATCCAGGTTACCTATATCAATCATGAACCAGGGGAGAAAAACTTAAAAATTGTGTCTCTGATCTAAAGCAATAAGCTTCTGGGCTTTGTTTTTAGCTAGTTTGACAGTTTTTCTAGAGAATTATGGAAAACTAAATATTGTCAAAAACATTCTTGGAACAGGACCAAGTATAATAACATTTCTTTATGATATATAAAGAAGAAGTAGTAAGAGCTCTGAAAAAGGCTGTTTGTAATTTTTGAAACTTATCCAAAAAGGTTATTATATAATAAAAGAAATACAGAAGTACAGGTATTTTTCAGTAGAAGCCTAGAAGATTTCAAAACAATAAAATAAAACCGGAAAGATTTGATCTTCTTAGAAAAGTAAAATTTAGGAATTGGAAAGTCTTATAAGTGATAAAAGCACATAGGACCTGGAAAGTAGTAAATTGAGATTGGAAATTGGACGGTGACTTCTAGTTGTTCTAGATCCTACTTCCTAGGACAGTGAGAGAAATGTTACCAAAATGTGCTGGTTTTACATGAAGTAAATAACTTGGAAAAGGACCTGGGGCTGCTGGTCAACAGCAGCTGAACATGAGCCAGCTGTGACCAGGTGGCCAAGAAGGCCAATGGCATCCTGGCTTGTATCAGCAATAGTGTGGCCAGCAGGACCAGGGCAGTGATTGTCCCCCTGTGCTTGGCACACTGGTGGGGCTGCACCTCCAATCTGGTAGTTTTGGGCCCTTCACTACAAGAAAGACACTGAGGTGCTGGAGCGTGTCCAGAGAAGGGCAATGGAACTGGGGAAGGGCTTGGAGCACATCTTGTGAGTGGCAGCTGAGGGAACTGGGGGTGTTTATCCTGGAGATAAGGAGGCTCAGGGGGGAACTTATCACTCCCTACAACTTCCTGAAAGGAGATTGTAGCCAAGTGAGGGTCAGCCTCCTCTCGCAGGTAACGAGTGAAAGGATGAGAAGAAATGGCCACAAGTTGCACCAGGGGAGGTTTAGGTTGGATATTAGTAAAAATTTCTTCAATTAAGGATTGTCAAACATCAGAACAAGCTGTCCAGGGAAGTAGGGGGCTCATTTTCCCAGGAGGTATTTAGAAGACACACACATGTGGCACTCGGGGACACGGTTTAGTGGTGAACATGGCAGTGCTAGGTTAGCAGTTGGTCTTGAAAATCTTAGAATCATAGAATCCGTAAGATGGGACAATACCTCTAACTCGGGAACATAAGCCTTTTAACTCAACATCAATTTCTAAAACAGAAAAGATCTAGACTTGTTACCTAGAAATTCTTTCCCTATAAGCTTACTTATTTCAAGTACAGAGATGATACACTGCCAAATTACAACCTCAGTCTTTTAAGAATTGACAAATATTTGAAGAAATTAGGTCTTTTTTCCAGACAGCTTATGGTCTTAATATGCACACAGCTGTAAGTGTTGCTCATTTTTAAGCAGAAGTTACATTTAGAATGAAGGTTACCCATGAGATGTGAATCACTGTGTCTATCTCAAGGTCACAGCTCCCTCTCTTAGAGGTTCAAAGATAGAAAAGAACTACCATAAGGATACAAAATATATTCCATAAGTTGTAAGAGTAGCCCATTATTCTAATTTCTGCATGTTTCTCACTGTACCCTCGAAATGGGATAATTGCACCCAGTATATACTATGTTTTTTCCTATTAACATTGCCATTGGGCAAGAAGTTTTTTGCCTCCTTAGTTTTCTGTCACAAAACCACAGGTAAGTCAAAGGCATAAGCCAGAAAGAGGGCAGAGGTAAGGACTGTTTCTTAATCTAAAGACAGAGTTAAAATCCAGTTTAAGAAAGATAAGGCTATTATACAATGCAGTCAGAACCTTGGTTTAGGCTTCTGTTTTAATATTTTGAGATCAGTTTTAAATATCTTCAGCAACAGCACTCAAATTCAGTGCCAATGTAATTTTTCAATATTTAAAATAGTGCAAAACACATGTAGAATGATGAGAATGACTGTGTTTAATCAAGTCAGTGTGAAAAATAGAAACATTCTATTTGGCCATATATTCAACCCCACTAAGATTAAAATACACACTTTAGTTTTCTAATAAAGAAATTCAAGATGTTATAGCATTTTTAAGGGGTTTTTTTTTAGACAGTATATAAGACACTGACTGCACTTAAATTCCACAGCAGGGAGCATGTTCAAGGATTCAGCACTGCATTCACAGGTAATAAAAAATTTGCAAGAAATCCAATAAGATGAAACACTCTGCTGAATCTTAAACCACAAAGATGATGAAATTGCCATACACAGTTATTTGTAATTATTTTATTAAATTTCAAGTTTAATTATTGAAACAATTAGTACAAAATTCAAGTAATATTTAGCACACAGACTAAGAGCATTGCTAGTGTCATGAAGGAATACATTCTCTTTCAAACTTGATCCATCAAATTTCAACTAGCTGTCTGAATTTCAGGGTTTTTTCTGGCTGCATTCAATTCTAAAACTGCTCAACACAAAATCAGGCCATCATTTTTAAGTAAAGGTTTTATTCTTTCTGTTCATCCATAACATCCTAATTCATAGGCTAAACAGAGAAAGAAGGTCAAGGGTAAAGAAAAAATGTCTGTGATAAATTGAAGTTTTAAGTTAAAGCACCACTTTGTTACTAGGGCGGAATTGGGAGAACAAAAAATCCACAAACCCTAACATCCTATTTTGCAAATAGGTACCAGAATCACTACCACTAATGTCTCCTAGAACTCAGAGGCATATGGACTTCATGCCTGTGAAGCCAAGATTTTAAGCAGGACTGATACTCTGGGTATAATTACACAAAGCTCTAAACCAGCTGGTTTCTATTTTGTTGTAGAAAAAGGATAAATTTGACATCCCTAAAACTGAAGCAAATGAACCCAAAATCTGGGTGGGGTGCTCCTTCCTACACCTCAACTACTTAAAAATTGAGCATTCTCTTGTATTTTATTGATAGATAATAAAAATTACCAAAAGTAAGAAGTATGAAGGAAAAAAAACCTCATGAAGGCAGAAAACTTGTGAAAACTGGTTATTTTACATATTGTTTCCCACAATTTGTGTACTGTTCATCCAGTCCTGATGTCTCAAGTTTATCTGAAAAAAGTTTCAAGCCACAATGTCATTTTAGAGCTGCAAGCTAAAACAAAATAGATATTGACAGAAAGATTTTCACTAAAACGTTTCTAGCATGTGCTTACAAAAAAAAAAAACAACCAAACTGTTCTAGAGCATTCTTTAATAGTTTTTGGCTCTAAATCATGAAAGCATGTAAACATGATAACACACTAGGATTTCATTGATTTCATTTTAAAACAGTAAAGTCTGTAGCACTTCAAGTATTTCCTCATTTTAATCAGCCTTCTAAATCAATAAAAACAAGTTTTGAGGATGGGTTTCTTTAATATAGATAATTGGATTTTTTTTTTTAAATAAATGCTTATATTTACTTCCAAATGGAACTGAACTAGTTGTCCCAATGCACCTTTTAAATTTCTAACCAGGCCAATACACAAAACCAGAAAAAAGGTATCACCAATCACTACTATTGATTACACAATCATTAAAAACAAGAGAACTGCTAGAGGAATACTTTTATTTAGTAATAGGATTGCTTGTTTGACGCAGAACTGTTATAAATTATCGAGGCTGTATGGCATAGAAATCAGGCTCTAGAAGTTACAAATATAAAGAGGTAGGTACATGGAAACACTGTCAATATCATGCCCTAATATATATAGAATCAAAAGAATACCGTGGGGCAGCTTTTTAAAAGGATTTTGTTATATCTGCAGAGCAAACAAAAGACAGAATGCAAGTGAAGTAGTCTGATCTATTTCAACTAGCACTTTCATTAGTCACACATTGTCATTCTAGGATTTTTTTTCCTCAGATCAGCAATGAATAGTTTAACTGTTACCTTTCTTCTCTTTCAATTTACAAACACTTCTCTACGCTTCAATAAGCCTAACAACCTAAGGTTTCATTTAGCATGTGCAGTTGTTTTGGGGGTTTTGTGTGTTATCGTAGGAGGGAGGAGGTTGTGTTTCAATATTTTTTCTGAAAAATATCAAGACATTGAAAGCAGGTCCAGAAAAGCTTATAAAAGTGAAGGATAGGTTAACATTATTTCTATTCAGCTTTTCAATGCCTTTGACATATGTAAGTTGCATAAAACACATTTAATGTAAAAAAAGAACTCTATCATTACATACATACATTACAAATTATGATCCTTGTGAGTCCCTTTCAACTCAGAAAATAAATAGATGTCCCTTAATAAAAAGAAAAATCCAATAAAGGATTTTGCTATTTAATTCTTAGGAAGATGATGAAGTTCACTGGCCCTTAGGTCTAGTGAAAGCGTGTTAAGAAAACATATGTATACTTGTCAGAAATTGCTATTCAACAATACTATGCCCATGCTAGAGCCTATAAAACATAGCATTTATTTTAGATTGCGCATGAAGTTTACTTCCCATCAAAAGCGACTTCAGTTATGCCTCCTAAGCTCCTTGTGAAGGAGTACATTTGTGTGAAACAAAATACTTCCAACTGAAAAGACAATCCCTCTTAAATTACACTTTCTCTCTGAAAGCTTGCACAGTAAATGGTTATCCACAGCCACTACCTACCCAGCTGAAGACAGGCATCCACTTCTGCGATGATTTGACCTTTCCTTTTACAAATTATTTTCACAGAAATAAAACCAAACCACAACAGATTTAAAGAGAAATGTCAAGTCCTCTTTGCTTCACGCAATTTCAGTGCTATACCTCTTGACAATCTAGGCAAGTTCTCCCAGTATAATGAGACCAAAACTGACTTTCTCAGTCTCTCACTCAGTGAAAGTAGGAAAGCACCTTTCTTTAAGCATGAGATTAACTTCATTCAAATGAGCAGATGCCCTGTCCCTTAATATTCAAGAACCTTCTTCATTGTTTTTGTTTAATAAATGGCTTTTTTACTAGTTTAGAGCCTGATCCCCAGCACCATGTAAAGGAAACTCCCTAGTCTTGCTCAAGTCAATGCAGATTTTCCCATCAGCTTCAGCAAATTTGAAATGTCACCCTAGGGTGACTTAGCCTTTATGCTATCTCTTTCAAAGCCACTTAAACGATTTGAAATTAATGGAAATCAGGCATTCAGAACGCTCAGGTAGCTTTTGAAATTTCAAACCTATTTCTAAGCGATTAAGTTCAAGAAAGAAGAAAAAGAAATCAAAGTGAAATTATTCTCAGAAGTTTCATAGCAACTTTTAGGCAAAAAAGCATGTAATGGGTATAAGTTACATACAAGTACAAAACTAAGAAGCATTTCTGATAGATGTCAAACCACAATACACACAGCTGCATTTATTAGATAATTTTTCTACCCAACAGCATCCAATCATTAAAGTGCAATATCAGAACCCTGCATTTTCTGCCTAAGAAAGGCTGTGGTTGATCTGACTGAAATAGTAAATCACTAGAAAATAGTACAGTCAGAGAATACTTCTAGAAAGCAAATTTCCGTAGAACTCTCTCAGTGTTAGCACAATCATACAGGGCCTTTTTGGTACATGTATTGTGAGTACTTACAGAAAGGAAAAGTGTTTTGTAAGCTGGTTTTAGTTTCACATAGTTGAGTACAGTACTGGAGGTCATATGAAAACATGAAGACAAATGCTGTGGCCATACAATATACAAAGGAAGGAAGGGAGGGAAAGAAAAAACCCTTGCCTTTTATTTACCTGGTGCTAACTCATTGCTGGATAAGAAATAACACGGACTACTAAACAAATAACAAAGAACTAGAGTTTCAGGCCTTCAGATAGGTTTATCTCATGTAGCACACATGAAGTACTCCATATCAGGAACTCCAACAGATGGAGAAAAAGTAATATTGAGATGCTAGTGGAGACAGCAACACAGACATGGAGAAAGATGTCAGTGTCTACAATACCAGGGGTATGTTCTGCCACTCTTCAATCACAGGTGCAAAGCTGCACTTGAAATCATGAAAGGCCTAGAAAAGGCTTAAAGACAAAGGAGAGAAAGAGCTTTGGTGACTCCAGTTTACCCAAAGCAGCTAGAGCATCTCACACCTTTAAAGATGGGACTACAAGACACAGAATTCAACTATTAGTTCACAGGAGACACATCTTAATTGAACATCTGCCACCTTATTTATGTCAAAAGCTGAATTAGACACCAGTCTTAAGAAGGAGCAATCGTAAAATGAAATAAGAAAGTGCCTTAGCAATAGTAATTAATTCAGGTAGTGCAAAACACAAGGCAGAGCACCGGCTGACTAACAAGAAATGTGTGTACATTTTCCATCTGTGGCAGTTGATGCTACACCTTATTATAAAGCAATACTTTGTGGACGTCTTTCTGCAGGAAAAAACCCACAAAGTATCAACCGAAAATCTAGTAATGTGGCATAGTTCTGTCTCATTGGCACATTCTAATTACAAAAAAATCCCCAGCAATAAAAAAGCAGGTTATTCCAGGTCAGCACTAAAATATAATAGAGCAATCTGCAAAACTTTGCTACTAATTTCTTGATTTTGACCACTAAATTTAGTTATTTATCAAAAAGCTATAAAGAAGCACACCTATCCTCTAATTTCATAAAGTATTATCTTTACTTGGAACTGAAACGTCCTTCATAGTTCTCCACATTTAAATTGTGCTATGTTCTTTCTTGTATAGGATCTTTAGGATAGTAATTAGTAGTGGTTTTAATTGTCTATTACCATAGAAATTCCAACTTCTTCAGCATTCAAATCAAATAATCTCCTTACTTCTTTCCAAAACAACCCTTCAAAACTTCTTGTCTTGAGCTTAAACCACAAACCTAAGAAACTGGCAGTCTATCCTGACTGAAATTCCAAAAGGTGTAAAGTTGTGATGGGGCTAATGTTACAGAAGACACCAAAAAATGATTTTGAAAGTTTATGTAAAATGTTTAACTTCTCGGATTATAAATAATGTGGCTTCATGAGAGTTAAGTGGCCCTTGGTTTTTCGCAACTTCTTCAGTGGGATTCTGTTCCAGTGCAGAAATAGAAACACACCAGAAACAAAAATAAAACAACTTTATTATTATTAGGGAAAATATTCGCAAACAATTAAAAGAATTCCTCCTCTTACTGTATTCCAAGTTGTACTAGTCAAACACAAGGATGATGCATCCCCAAACGGTCATTTTGAAGTTCTTCCATAATCAGTGCTACTGCTTTGTTATTCTGAGAGTAAAATACAGTGCTCCTCCACCCTTGGAACCGACGCTGCACATTTAACACATACTGCATAAAAGTAGTTTAGAGGAGTTTTGCTAGGAAAAACGTAAACATTTTCTGTGTTATTTCTTTCCAGAGATCTACTATCTTCCCAGTTTTGACCTACGTGTTCAAGATTTTTTTTCATTCTGAACTACATGTAGATTTTAATTATTTTGCCCATCACACCATGCTCTCCAAGCTCTACATCTAGTGCTAGAAGTCTCATTCCAGCTATTAAGCCACCATGAGAAAATCTGGCCCTTACTCCACATTCAGAGGGTATCATACCAAACTGTAGTTATCTCAAAGTCAAAGAAAAGAGGAACATAACTGAAATATTTCAGAGAAAGAAAGACAAAATTAGAATCATCTGTTTGAAAATTCCTGGCATCTTCAAGCACAGTCAGTAATAAGCCTTTAGAACGGCACATCAGAATTACAATGAACAATTTAAACAGATTTTGCTGGTGGCCAGCACTCTGTCAATATTGAATGGGTGAAATAGCTGCAGTAACAGCAATAACATTGTGATCAAAATCGACAAGGATACATATATATATAAATTTACGGGTTCAGACATTGGAGTCCATTATACTTGTTAGGTGCAGTAAAACACCAGCAGAGCCACATCCACTATTGACATATGTGCAGAGTATATCAGAGTACTGAATATATCCTTGTCATATGATTGACCTACAGAAGTATATTAACTGGGAGTATTGAGATAATAAACTAATAATTCCTTTTATGAATGTACATATGCACAAATTAGTTGTATAAGACACGGTAAAACTACATTACAGCAGATCACAATGATCTTGACATCCAGACAAAAATGATCCACAGGGCATGAAAAAGATACATGCAAAGAGCAAATAAATGACAGATTGTGTCCTCATCTAGACTAATAACATCGAAACCACAAGTCTGTGCCCAAGTGCAACAGGAAGAGCAAAGAACAAGATTATCATCTCATACACCGTTGACTTCTTCCACTTTCTAAGAAACTCCCTGAGCTTGATATAGAATGTTTAAGAAGAAAGATAGGTATATAGTAAAGAAAGATGTCTTTCATCAAGACAATTTAGTATTTTATAAAATAGTATATTCGTATACTATTATTCTTCCAAATAGGGGTACAATAAAAGGTGTAGAAAAAACTAGGAACAGAGCAAAGGTGATCTTAAAAAAAAAAAAAGTACTACTAATCCAGTGAAGAAGTTTACTGCAATGTATTCGGAATTATAAGAAAGCCCAAATTCAATAGTCCTACACATTAAATGTAACTTGCAGGAATTCAGTCTCAGCCCTATATAAACATCCTTCTAGTATCGCATACTATTCATCATACCTATTCATTTCACATAGTGAAACAAGTCATACACACAAAGAATACATCCAGATTTTTCATTTACCTTTACAGCAAAAGGATAGGAATCAGAACCAATTATTTTTTTCTTTGAAATAAAAGTGCTATTAATCTCACAGTAACACCGCCACCATTCCCTCCTGCCCAGCTAGAATCCAGGAAAACTTATTATAAAGTTATAATTTCTGGTTATCAAATGGATGATTTCTAAGAATTTCATATAAAACAAAATAAGCTAGAACTTACAATCATCTGCCAATACATTATATCAAAGCACAATTTCTAACCTGAAATAGTGCTTTAAAAATAGAATTACTGCGATCTTTCGTTAGTGATTAGATGATGAAACAACATATAAGCATTCTGCAGAAATCTGTCAATCACAGCATCAATGAAAACATGTAAACATGTAAAAATCATGAGGGAACCTATCACTAGACACATGATACTTCTAAATGAAGCACAGATCTAGACCTCCCAGAATTTTGAGGCTACTTCAGAATCAAAATACTATGGAAGCATTTAATCTTCTTTCTATCAAAGAAGAGATAGTGAAATGGAAATATTTTCCTTAGGCTTTTGCTAATATCCATGCTGTTACAATTTAAAAAACCAAACATTCAATTTCTGACCAAATAGGTATAAAGAGTTTCCCAACAGAAACCAAGATTAATCAATGTACAGTCCTACTTCCATAGGGGGGATACACAGAACAAAACCAGAGGATAAGGGACAAACGGTCCATGTAGGTCCTTTAGCATCCACGGTTACTAAGTGTAAATTGGAATGCTTACACCTTACAATTTCACATGAAGAAATCCTAAACATCTTCTATAAAACTCTTCCTGGATTACAACTGTTTAAGCAAAAATTGTAGGTTGGCCCAGCTACTGACAAGCAAAAATGCTGATCAAAACTGGACAAACTGACCATGTTCTATATACCCAAACTGTGGGTTTGAGAGAATGGGACCAGGAGAAGCAAGTACATAAGGACAGAGAATTTCCATGTTTGTCTTGTCAGCCGCCTTAGTACTCTGGGTTAAGTAGCATTTTATAGCTAGTTATAGCTTTATGTAATGTTTGTGGTCATTCTATAATGACAAGTTATTTATATTTCAGGAAAAACTACTGTATGTCTGTCGTGCCAACACAAAGTCCCAAATGGGGTAGACGGGAAATCATTCTATACTGTGCTACACTGTAAATATGACAAGGTTTCAATAAAAAGGCCCAGAAATTTATTGCAATACTACTTAGTTCCTATATTTATAGTTTCTTATTCCAGAAATAAATTTATCTGAGAAATCTTTGGCAGCCCAGAAGAATACAGGCAGGATCTACTTTTAAAAATATTTATAGACACACCATATTTCTCCAAAAAAAAGTCTGAAGGATCCATTAACCGCTATTCAATATCTACAAGCTAAGGCAAACAACACTGAAAGAGGGTAGTCCTAAAACTGCTGTAATTAAAAAAAAATTCCTCTTTTTTTTATGACTCAAAAGTAATATATTGTATGTTATAGTTGCGGCTTGTTTGAAATTAAAGCCACTTAAGTGTAGGACTTCAAATCAGTTTTACACAGACCTTAGTATCTACCAAACCTATCAAATCAGTTTTACACAGACCTTAGTATCTACCAAACCTAGTTTTTCTTACAAAAGCTGAAGTTTTAATTTTCTCATCCCTCTCCACATCTGAAGTTTTACACAAGTAAAAACACAGGGGCTGTTTGACAAACAATACAGACAATAAGTTTTGATAAGCAAGTTTTGCCTGGCCTGCAGAGTTTAGCATTTTTCTAACAGCTTCCAAGGTGTGAACCGACATTAGTACAGACCTAAACCGAAGTTTACCAGCAATTTAAACAAATACATAAATTTAATTGCACTATGAGCTGACATTCAAGAACTAGTAGGTGATACAGACAATTTATTACTTTCTATAGCAGTAGGCTCGCACACTGGAAATGGACATGAACAAAAATAAAGCAAAAAAAAAAAAATCCCACACCAAAACCCAGATTAAAAAAGCAGAAAATAACAGAACTCAAGTGTTCCATAACAAAATCATGTGCTTTTTGCAACAAACCTTACAAATCATTCTGAAGCAGTGTCATAATCTTATAATGCTTTTCTAAAGAAGACTAGCTTTATTTACTCTGTGGTCTTGAAGGACACTGGAGTTACACACAAGTTCTCTTAACAATGTGCAGTTTTAATTTGTATTTGGGAAAAGGGAGATTTAGCCTCTTAACAGCAAACATACGGACAACTGCCGAGACTGGTTTCAATCAAAAAGTCAATGCGTAATTTCTATATAAGGTCAATACGCAAATAGAAATGAAATTTGATTCTTGCCAGCTTTGAGAATGAATGCTGGAAATAAAGTTGCATTGTTTTGGGTTTGCTTCATTTTCTTCCTGGATAAACAGTTTTAGTGAGACCAAGTGTCTTCACAAAGACTGTTCAAAAGAACACTTTGCAAGTTATTTAAAAGTTAACTGAAATATGCACAACTTTGTAACAGTCAGGAGTGTTCAGTTTTAACATAATAGAATATTAGTTGTATAATATAGTGCTTGTTCTCACTAAAAAACACTTATTGTGCTCTGGCACACATAATGACATCACACAGTCTGGGATATCCCCTGGGTCAGTTGGGGTCACCTGTCCAGGCTGTGTCTCCTCCCACCCTCCCAGGCACCCCCAACTTCCCCACCAGCGTGAGGCCGGTACGAAAAGCAGAAAAGGCCTTGGCCCTGTGCAAGCCCTGCTCAGCAATGACAGAAACATCTCTGTATTATCAACCCCGTGTTCAGCACAGATCCAAAACACAGCCCCATGCCATCCACTGAGGAGAAAGTTCACTCTACCCCAGCCAAAACCAGCCCAGTTGAAATGTGCATAATTGAAAAAAAAAAATTTAAATAGTCAAAACAGAACCAAAAAGTAATAAACACATCCCTTTCACGGATGCTTTTTGAAACTATGATTTCCTAGAATTCTGACATATAAAATATAAAATATAAAGTACATCCACAGACTCCAGTATTCCTTTTCTAAAAGTACCACCTATAAGGTGCTATTGTTGAGAAGAGCTAAAAAGCTTCTGTAAAATATGCTTTGAACAATATACTGTAAAGAATTAACAACAAATAAGTGTGAATGTACTGAATATAACAGAGGAAGCTTATTTTTTAATATGGATTTTAAAACTGTAGAGAAATGCTTATGTGTTTAATAACCATTTAATTAATTAGTGAAATAGATGCATATATTTTCATATATTAAATCAGGCATAAAACTTTCTATCTAGTCATGGAATAGCAAAACCACCAAAAAGTGTTAATAAATAATGTGGTATTTAAGATACTAAAGCAATTCTTAAACTGAGGAAGTAGAAAACAATGTGGTTTTCATGCTTTCTAAAGCATAATGAGTACTCCAGTAAATAATTCCTTACTTTTTATTCTAATTTATATCAGACAGAGCATGAAAAAGCAAATACCAAATTGTAGCATCAATAATCACTCCATTAGCCAGTAGCTCTATGAGAAAATCTATGAGCACCTTTTGCGCAGCAGAAGAAAAAACTGATCAAGTTCTTACTGGGACTTAAAACATTACTTTTTATGGCTCAACAAGTTAATTTACTCAAAACTGGCAAACTAATTCCACTCTGCAGTCAGTTAAAAAAAGCAATGTTGCCAACAACTTCAGCAGAGCAAAAGTTTAGTATTTTTTCCCGAATCTTCAGGGAACTTTCTTGCCCTCTCAAAGAGAGTCTACAGAAGTCATACCTGCTCTACCAATTTTTGCACAATATGTTTAATTAAATTTTAACTGTTTAAGCTGTAACAGCCCACAAGCAGTCATACCACCAGTTAGTTCTGGAGTTGTACTCAACAGAAAGCATGATGGAAATCTGATTTCCTATGATTAACAGACAAGATTAAGTTCTTTTCTGGTTAAAAACCTACATTAAATTGGTATTTTGTATTGGGATTCAGCAGAAAGGAAAGTTTGTTAACAGAATCATCATGAGCTAGAGACACATACAAGTAGGTTCAGAACAGAATACCATAATTAAGTTAAAAGTTGGAATTGAGAATATTCATCAATATGAATACAGCTCATACAATTTTGAACTATGTCAGGAAAGAAGATATCGTTAGTCATTAATAGCCTAATCTATTGATTCTAGTACCTAAATATACATCTTCAAAATTACTTGAAGAGTTTAAATTCCACTTTTCACATTTCCGGTTTCCCAAAGGATGCTAACCTAATATATTCAAATCAAGTGGAAATGTTATTAATATTTATTATTAAAAAAAGAAAGTACAACCCCTGATAATCAGCAAGGAATAATTAAGTTATATATATATATGTATGTATATATATATAGCTATACCTCAAAAATACAAAACTCTACAAACTGCATCATTTCCATCTGCAGAATATAATCTGTCATGAGACTCTCTGCACTTGCAGAATTTTCCCTATAAAACTATCTGACCTTATCCTGTAATAGATATGAAAGTCATGGAGCCTTTAGAAATGATGAAAAATGTTGGAGATCACATATGAATGAATATTTAAAGGGTTTGCTTCATTGCACTAGGCACCATAACCAAATTTCTTGAAATAAGTGACTGTTAGTATAGAATTTGAGAGAATTTCTACGCACAAAGCTCAATGTACTCTGCAAGGAGAATGGCAAGAAAAGGGAAAAAATTTGAAAGGTGGTCAATTTAAATTATGTCTATTTGAACCAGAAATTTAAAAGACCATTAGACTATAAAAAAAGGAAAAGCAATGAAACTAAGACACTTGCTTCTTATCCACATGTATACATTGACAAAACACTTGCTTATCCAGCTCTGTCTCTTCTATATCTTTTATTCTAAACCAAACTATTTAGTCTTTGTAAAAAGTATTGCCATTGCAGTAGATGGTAGAAAAACATTTCTTTGACAAACTCAGCTCAATACTTACTTGAAAGAATTGAGCTGCTAAGTAGAAACCCTGATTTAGGGACACCAGCTTTACCTTCTCTGGCTTGAGGTTTGAGAAATTCTTCTCTGCAAGTCAGAGGCATTTGATTCCCTAAGCTGTGTCAGAAAAAATTTACTTATAAATAAATAACTGCAATTAGGAGTTTGTTAAGTCACTTTAATTCTCACCAATCAGGAGGTATTATTACACCTGTTACCTTTTCCCTTCCACTTTGTGAAATTCTTTGACATTTTTCATAGACCATTATGATACTTATCCATAAAAAAAAGTGTTTGAAATCCATCTCAATGTTTGCCCCCTTGCCCAGAGTAATAAAACCACATAGGTAAAAAAAAATGTTTTCTGTGTCTAAGTGTGGCTATATTGCAAGACTCTCACACAAAAAAAAAATTTAAAACAAGTTTTCTGTTCTTAAAAAACAGATTACGTGCGCAATACTAGGAAATGTAACACAAAATGTCTGCATCAGTAATACAGGACCATTTTTCTTCCCTCACAGTTATATTACAGCATCTATAGCCCTACGCTATAAATCTCACAAGAGAAAAAATTGTCCTCTGTCAATTTTCAAGCCTGCACAGATTCCTAAATACTTCCGATACATCTGAAAGAATCTAAACAAGTTATTTTCAGTTATTAGTATTGCAAAACTCAGCTTCTTAAATCTCCTCAGCTCATCAAGCACAGGAACTTAGTAAAAAAACTTAGGTGCCAGAGGATAGAAAGTATGTTATCAGTTTAAAACAGAATTCTCTTCAGTAAGAAATAAAGGTTTTCCTGCTGAGCTTCTAGATCCTGACAAAATACCAATCTTTTGAGAACCAGAACTCATTACTTTAACTTTACCTTGTTATTTTTGACTGAATTACAGGAAGGACAAAAATGGTACTATTCTAATATAATCAGTTTCTGAACAAATCCATCCAGCCTCCAATACAAATGCATTTGTAGCAAGCTTTTGTTTAAATTTGTTGCAAATATCAAATGAACCTACTCTATTTTTGAAAAGTTATTTTTTCTATGACTAAATATTGAAGATTGTGGCAAAAGGAATAGATAAACTTACTTAATGGAAATAGTGGAATAGCACTATTTTATGACTATAATTTTAGCAAATATATTTGAACATAAAAAAGTTCAGCTTTTGGGGTTTTTTTTGAGTTCTTCCCAGTCATTTAAATGACACTTCCCACAACTATTAAAACCCTTTTATCCCATTTATACCAGATCTATTTCAGTAGTGTAGTGCTGTTGATTTTAGCATATTTTCACTCAGAATGCTGTGTATTTTAGTTCTTTTGCAGAGCTGGTGGCTAAAGTAACCAAATACTTAGACAGAAATTGTATTTCAACAATGTATGACAGGGCAGGATACTACACATCATATTTATTCCTTCCTCTACTTGGCTATCTCTGAAGTAATGAGAACCCAGGGCAGATGTTTTTGACTGCACACAGACCATCATTGTCCCTACATTTCCTTTCCCTATTTGTTCATCATAACTATTCTTCTTAACAGAAGAGACAGACACATATGCACACACTCACATATGTAGCACATAGAGAAAAATGCTTTCTCTGAAAAAATGTTATTCCCTTTGGCCAACTAATCCATTGATTTAAATGGCTGCCACAGGATTCAATCACTAGGAAGAAAGGCATGAACAATTCTAACTACATGAGGGATTGTGCCAAAAAACCTTTGTAGCCACAAATACCATCTTTTTTTTTTAATGAGACATTTTTCTCATATAGTCTAAAAACAAACCTGCAGTCAATGAAAAACAGATATTAAAAATCAATAAAGGGCAGAGCTGAAGTGGTGCCTGAGGCTTAGCAAACAATTCATGCATTTAATTCAGCCAAATTTTAAGTGACCATAAAAACAAGTGTATTCTAATACATTGTCATTCAGTGATACCATTATTCCAATGTTTCAGTATGAAAAAGTATGAAGAACCATTCATTAAAAATTGAGACCATGCAATTTATTGCAATTTTAGGCGAAGTCCTCATATCCAACACCAGCAACTCAGTTGACAAGCAGATCAAGAAACCTATGAAACCACCAACCTACTGCCACACAACAGGAATTTTCTTACCTTAGACAGTCAGGCAACACTGTGACTGTGCTTTATAGCATTGCTCAACATGTACATGTGTAGTGGTGTGGCCTTGGCTGGGTGCCCAGTGCCCACTACGGCGCTCTATCACTCCCCTTCCCTGTGGGGTAGGGGAGAGAATAAGATGGAAAACAACTCGTAGGTTGAGATAAAAACAGTTTAATAATAGAAAAAAAAAAAAAGAGGGAACAAAGCAAGAGTTTGCACACACAAGCAGAAAAAGAAGTTAATCTCTACTTCCCATCAGCGAGCGCTGTTGGGACACTTCCCGGGAAGCAGGGTCTCAGCACACACAATGGTTCCTCTAGAAAGCAGCCACTTCAGAGCAACAAATACCACCACCTTCCTCCTCTCTCCCTGGACTTTTATATCTGAGTTGACATCACATGGTATGGAATATCCCTTTGGTTGATTTGGGTCAGCTGGCCTGGCTGTGTTCCCTCCCAGGATCTTGCCCACTCCCAGCCCTCCTGATGGGGGAAGGAGTGTCAGAGGGACAACACTTCTCAGCAGTAGCCAAAACACTGGCATGTTATCAACACCCTTCCAGCTACCAGTGCAAAGCACAGCACTGTGAGGACTGCTAAGGGAAAGGTGAACTCTCTCTTGGTCAGACCCAATACAGCATGCCTTAATATCCAAACTGTATTTCCTTTATCTTATGTTTTATATGAACATCATTCTGATATAGGTAGCTATCAGGAAGGAGCTAACAGGACGCTGTTCTTCATTTTGTTAGGAAGTGACCTAATTACCAGAGTATTTCGTAGAGAAAAATATGAGGTAAGTTTTTAAGCCCTTCTCCATACAATAAGTATATTGTTCACATCTTATATAGCAATGCCAGAACTTTCTTTCTTACATAACCTGCATCCGGGGCTGAGAACAATTCAGTCTCTTTGAATCTGGACTCAGTCTTGGTGGTTTGAAGCTATATTGGAGATACTGGGAGCAATCAATTTTGCTTTTTTTTGTGCCAAATTTTTTGAGTACTCATTAAAGTAGGTCATATACTTTTCATTAACAAATAGAAAATTGTGCTTCAGTCACCATCTTAAACTAACCAGATATATGCAAGCAATGTGAAAGAAACAATAAAAAAATAAATGTTTGGCTTTCTTGTTTCAAATATAAATAAAAATTCAAAAATACAACTATTATTCAAATATTTATTACCATCTCCACATACAATGTACTGTAGCACACCTACAGTTAATTAGGTAATGATACCAAAGTAGTTGTGATTTAATCTGTTCTTAGTCAGAATGGCTATCTAGTGAATACTTCAAACTACTCAAAGAAAGAGGGACAATTTTCAAAATTTGGATTTCATTATCATCACATGCATCATGAAAGGGAAGTGTACTCCAGTTCTTTTAAGTAGAAGCCTCAAGCATAGCTACATTTGAGTACTATTTTTACCAGACACATCTGAATTAAAATCCCAGTAAAAATAATCTATACTGAAACTTTTTCCAGGAGGACAAGTGCAAGTTCTCTTTTCCTCTAAACTGAACTCCTTCAGTCTCACCTAGAGCTGTTATTTCCATCTTTGTAGAAATACATTAGTCAGAATGGCAATTGGTTAACCACAGGAGTAAAGCTTTAGCAACTAAGGAAGTTCATGTATTGGATAGCACATTTTTCCTCAGGTGTGCAGAAATCCAAGCCCCTCTCTCCTCTATCCAGCTCTGACAACTTGTCACTCCCCATAGTGTTTTTAGAGGAAAGGAACACAGAAGAGAGTTCATTTGTTGGTTCCTGAAGCAGCACACTCTACTAAAATGCTGAGTGTAAGGATTCATCCAGCAGCAACACATTCACAACTGCACTTAATATAACGTACTAAAGATCACTTCTAAGTACCATGTACTGCAAATTTAGTGATAACCCTTCATTGCTTCTATCTAATGATGTGGGATTTTCTTTATTCAACTCTGGCTTTTTTTCACTGTGGTGTCATGCCATGATGACTGCACGTTTCCTTATATAAAATGCAAAACCACTGACAAATCCAGATGTCAGGTTATTCTTGATATATCAGAGTAAATATTGGTTTCCATGGCATCAGGACATGCTGGGAGCTCTCTCTTGTTTTAAATACTCCAGGGATTTTACACATCATCTTCAGTGTTAAGAGAAGATTGCTACTAACACTTGACTGTCATAAGAAAAATGCAGCAATAACCAATGACAATCAAAGTAATAAAATAAGCCATGATCTTGATTTATTTTTAATTGAAATAATTTTGAAAGTCACTGTTTATGTAATCTCTCTGTTTTAATTAAACCAGCATTCAAAAATTCTTATTAAGGGATGGAGAAAAAGATGCAGTCCCTCCTGAGGAGACTGGAAAGATTCTTTTTCTATTAAATGCTTGTTACGTGACATCAACATAGTACAGAGTGTATTTTCAGAACTTTTCTGGGAATATTGACATCCTATCAGCTGCAAACAATGCCACAATTTTAACCTTGAATAGAATACTTCAAGTTGTAAGCCTGTACAAGTTAAAGAGCAAGAAAAGACCTTCACAAATAATTATTAATTCACTAGTATTATTTCCTTATTTTATTGCTAACTGTATTCTTTTATCAGATTAAATTTAGAACGGCTCTCTCTACGGACAGTATTCTGTCACAGAAACAAGTATTTGTGTGCTGGAGTCACTAAAGCATCTGATCTTATAACTTATATATTTGCCATTCATAAAACTTTTCTTTCTCTCTTTCTCTCTCTTTTTCTCTCAATCTCTCTCTCCCTATTTCTCTCTGTCTCTGTCTCTTTCTCTCTCTCTCTCTGTCTCTGTCTCTCTCTTTCCCAATGCTTTTCTGCTTCAGTTAATTCTTTCACATTTTGTCAGTAAAATAAAAATACTGGTTTACAGTTAATTAGACACAATCAGTCAATGCTGTCACAACAGAAACAGATTTACTCTGGATCCAGGTAGTACTGTAATAAGCATAGCATTTGAATTTTTCACTTGAATTTTCATCATAAATCCAGCATACTGTAAAGATGAAAGATGGGCACAAAAATAGAATTTTATGCAGGATTAAAGGAAATTACACAGTTTCATCTCTATAGAATACCACAAAGATACATCAAAAGGTACCAAATTCAGCTAAGGCATAAATCTAATTCCTAGAAGAAGAAAAACTCTCCCTCAAGAAAGTAACTCAATTACCCTGTCTCCTTCAGTGATCCCCAACACAATACATCAACTAGAAAACTTCAAATTAGACAGAGCAACAGTTAAAAATAATTAGAAAAAAGTAGGATGAAAAAAAACCAGCATTCCACTTCTTTTATGTAAAGGAAGAGAGGAATATTTCCCCCCTTATTTATACTGTTCAGTACATTATATTCATGTACTATGTTACAAAGCAGTATTGTTTTTAACTCAGGAACACATCTGCATTACCAAAATCTTGTGAAAGGTCCATTCTGAATACTCAACCAGCTTTTACATTCTGGCCACTTCAGTGACAACCCCTGGAATTTTGAGGATCTCAAATACAGAAGCTGGAGTACATCACTCATCCTCAGTGATAGGAAACGTTTAACTATTTGGTCAAAAAATTTTTCTTCTGACAAGTGTATACACATCACCAAAATGCAACACAGTACCAGATTTGAATTAGGCCTCCCAGAAATAACTATCTTTGTTTAGTGATCTACCATCATAAAAATAAATGCTGGGCTTTACCTCTGAGGGCATTCTGCACTAGCTCCTTGGCTAAAGGAAAGGAGCTTTCTGTAAGGTTCTGTTTTCTGCCTAACCTCTACCTTAGCCAAAGCTTCATCTTCCACGGCTTGAAAAAAGACTCAAATTAGAATAGTAATACTACAACTCTGAGAAGGCCATAAAAGCACTCATTCTTCCAGTAGAACTGTGGGTTATTTGAACCCTGAATCTACCTACAAAACTGAATCAAAGTTTTAAAATACTTACGTTCATTGCTTATTGGCATTAGGTAGCAACCATGCACCCTCATACTTGTTGTAGCATTCCAAATATGAACACCACAGAATACAATTTTCCACTCAAATTCTACCTTATTCTACATTTATAAGCTGGAAAAAATACAGATAATTTAGTGCATATACATATACACACACACACACAAGCTCATCATCATAGAAGCTGAAAAGTAAACTATCAATGCAAAAAAATCCACCAGAGAAATCCATTGAAAAACATTATTTTCTAGCTTTATTTCAAATTCTTTAATGCTTTACCAACATCACAGGTTTTCTTTCACTATTTATTCTTCAGAATTCATCTTAATTCATTAATTTTATCACTGCTTACTCATGAGCCATAAGACCAACCTTACAGGACACTTTCTAGTAAACTTAAAACTTCTTTGTTGTTGACTGGCTGCTTGACAAATACCAGAACCTTCTTTTCCCTAAGATATCTCCTACAATGTCTTCTGAGGGTCTATTTAAATTAGCTGCCTGATCTGTACATTATCCTGTTTAGGTGGCCCCACTCAGAGCACCTGTAATAGATACACTGAGGGGAGGGTGGCTTTAGGGATACTTCCTACCTTAGGCCAGACTCTGTAATAGAATCCATTGGACGTTAAATTTTTGCTATATTTTTTGCCATGTTTCCTTCTGTCAATAAAAAGATTCAGTTAACACTCTACAAATAAAATGAGCAGAGCAACTACTGGTCCTTTTTGGTTTTGCTTGCCCCAAACTTCATTCCTCCCATGCCAGAAGGCCTGCAGCATCTAATCCCTCATTGTACCCTTCGCTCTCCCTCCTGAAGGTCCTATGTATTGACAGTCCTTTCAAATACTGTATTAGGAACACCTATGTCTACCTTCAGCTCCACTAGCTTTCTGTTCCGGTGTGGTCTCTTCTCCCTCGAGAGATATTTGACATATTTTATTTGTATTTCTTGCTCTTATTCCATTTTTCTTACACATTTCTCCATCAAGATTCCCTTCTTTTTGCTTTTTTCTGCTTGCAGAAAATATGCAACAATTATTTAAACTACCTAAGGAGAATGAGCAGAAGGAAGGTTCAGGTGGCTACATGGATTTCTGCACAGAACAAAACTAGACTTTTTGGTGTTTTAAAGACCTTTCTGAAAGAAAAGCCATTACAGTTTTCATATAAATAAGAAAACAAAACCTTTAAACTTAAATATTGTTTATTAATTGAAATACTGTTGTAATATGCTAATTGTTTTCAACCATGTAATATACGATTCGCAAGCACATTCGTTTTCATTTGCTTTCTCTTTTGCCAACAATCTTCACTTCTTTAGCCTTGTAATCATATATATTATTATTTATTAACTAAAATATCTGTGTATTAGCTAACCAAATACAATTATCCAATTCAGATCCTTAATAAGATTGGACAGTTTTTAAGCAGTTACATACATCTGAAATTGCAGTTGTGCAATTCCACACAACTTGTTTAGTCTCCCTGTACAAAAAACTCTCTTTGGTTTACAAGATGATTCTTCTTCCTTCTGACAGCAGCAACAGATTACACAACATCTTGATATTTCCCTATTTCATCTCTGACTAAACAAGATTCTAAAAATTAATTTTGATTTAATATGGAAGTAACATATTTCAGAATTTCTCACCTAAAAGGATTGGGAGTTAAACACTTTATTTGCAGAATTTTAACTGAAAATAAGCAGTGGGATTTAAAAATCTTCAAATGGCAATACAGAGAAATGTGAAATAACAGACACCCAGAGAGAAGGACAGGACAGTTAACCTGCAAAAGGAGACCTACGTTCATGTTTGTCTGCTTAGTTGATTCACAACAGAAATTGAGGTCTGCTACTTTACTGCTGAGCACTAATGGGCTATATTAGGTGTTCTGCATGAGCCCTGTACGGCAAAAAGTGTTTTATTACTAAGTAAATGTAAAAGACACCACAGGTTTTCACCTCTCACACAGGTGTTCTAAAAAAAAAGGCTACAAAGTAATTTTCTCTGTCTTAATGAATATTCATTGAAGTGAAACAGTTTCTGCAGGAAAGAGAAAAACACAATAATATTCTGTATACACAAATAAATGAGACAGCATGATGGAAAGGTGAAAATCTTGGTTCTATTTTCTATTCCAATAAAACAGAGGAAGAATTGAAATTACCTCTCCCAAGATCAGTGTATTGGATCTCTTAAGTAAAATAATTTAAAAATCAACATAGCAGATATTTCTAAACAAATAGGGACCAGCAAATATTCTCTACTCTGGAAACAATATTTTCTGGCTCTTAAAAGATTCCAGTCTCTAGCTGAGAGTATCCCTGGAAGTCCTTGAACAATCTACACAGTTTCTGCAACAAGATCTGTGTGACAGAGGGCTTCACCAAGTACAGTCATTCTTTTATTCCTCTTTCCATTGTTCTTGTCTTTAGAATTGCACAAAATGCTTCCTTTTAACTTTTTTTTTCCCTTAGGGGACACTGGTCATTTTTTATGGAACAAGCCCCTGTTGCCGTATCTACTGAAAACCAATGCCCTGTTCAAGCATCCTATAAGAAGGAGCAATACTTATATGAACGACCCTCACAAAACCCCAGTGAACTCAAGGAAATATTACAGAAACCTCCCTGTGCAGTCATCCAGGAGCCACTCTTGCAGTCACACTCACACCACCTGAGCTGGGATCAAAGCCCTTTTGTAGCTACATCCCCTACACTCACACAGTTGGACAAGGTTTCCTCACCAGTTCGGCCCCAAGTTTCCTATGGTAGAGTCTCAGATGTCCAGTTCCTTCAAACAGTTTAATCTCAAACAAGGAATTTTTACTTTGGAAATTATTTCCACTGTACACTATAATATTTCTGGGAAGAAATTGTGTGTTGCCTTTGCTTATCCTAGTATAAATGGTTATTTGAAATACCTTTCTCTACAGTGCAATAGGAAAGTGATTTTAGTGTTAACTAATGTGGACTTTCTGAAATAAAGTTTGAATTAAAGCCTTAAACTTAATATTAGTAAGAAAGGGCATAGATTTGTGGAGGAAAACAAAGACTGAAAAGGAATTAATAATAAATTTTCAGCTCGACGAAACATGATTACATAATTTAAACGCAACTAGTTAAACACAGAATTGAATAAGAATTTCCTATCGTAAGATCAAAACTTACTTGGTTGAGAAGACTAAAACAAAATTCAGCTCCAGAGACACAAGGCTTGCACAGATTAACAAGCAAAGGTTTTTTACTCAAAAGGAAGTTCACCAAAAGTGCCAATATTTCTTTGTAGATCTCCACCAATACTTCTGTCCCTTACTAGAAACAAAACATAAACAAGTCTTGAAAATAATGTTCTGTCTGTGAAAAAAGTTAGGATTAACACACAAAAAGCACTCTTTTTACCCATAAGAAAGTAACCTCTAAGCATCATCATCCTACAGACATTTTTCCAAGTCTCAAACTTACCTATCAGGAAAACTCTAGGGAAAAAAAGATAGTTCAGTCTCCACATACTTTGTCGGTTGCCCATTTTCCTGAGAAGACAAGTAAGTGTCAACCTGTGCCAACTGTAATGCTAGTTCTTGCAGTCTGGATGCCAACCCTGGAAGAGGAAAATTTCAATTACGCATCCAGCAATACTTTAACATTAATAGGTTCCTAAGTAAGGTCACATCTTTGCTCATTTGTCACAGCAAAGACTGCTAAACTTTGTTAAGTCCATAATATTTAGGAAGCATAATACAATTATGAAATAATATCACCTTAGAAATTAAATGAAATACTGATAATTGAGAGTCACCATCTATAGTACTCTCATTTGTTCAAGATGCTTTATTTTCTCTTATAAGCAAACGGATTGGAAGGTATGCAATGCAACTTGATGATGGGCAAAATCTGAATTGTAATACCTGCCTTTAGATATAATATGCACCACAGTTACAGTGTGTCAAAACTCTTCCCCTACAAAATGCAGCGGGAATTCATCCAGATAATAACTCAACAGGTAACCTGGAGAACAGTTGCTAAAGACATATGAATATTTTTCATGCACATTTGTGGAGAAAAATCTACTTTATTCAGATCAGCGAAATAAAAATTATGTCCTTGAATTAATCCTTGCCATTTGTGGTTTGCTGGTTTTGAAGACTCTCCATTATAAATGTAGAAGTTATACGGACATGTTCTCAAACTGACTGCTGGTACAAGTGGGCATAACTCCACTTTTATTTAATGAAATCATGCCAATTTGTTCCAACACTGATTCTGGCCTCTTGTAGCTCAGTTGGAAGCAGCCCTAACACAAACAGCTTTATATGCCAATGGCAAGCCTCCAATTTTTCTTCCTTCAGAGATAAAAAACTGCTTTAGCTTCATTGCATAGGGTCATTGATATTCTCTGGATCTAGCAGAGAATTGTCTATTAAGTAAACTACATCTATTTTTCCATTTGTGAACTGACTGAAAATAAGCTGAAGATCTCCACAGATAAATTATGGATCCAAAATGCAGTTGTGCGTAAGTTTTAAAGCCCAAAAAAGGCCAAGTAGTGTTTTGAGGGATAAAATTCTTTAGTGAAAAAATTAGTGGATTTGCTTAGAAGTATGCCTTGAAGAAAACTACATAAATTTTCTTCTATAAGTAATATAAAAGCATCTTTACAGGTTTAGCAGAATATCCAGTGTCCTGAACTTTACATTTAAAGTGATTAACTCACCAGTCAGTAGATGCCTGGGGGGCTCTGGTAATAAATAATGGCAGCAAGTGAAACAAGACTGGCCAACATTCTGAAAGAAAACTAAAATCTAATATATCTTGGGGTGGGGGGGAGGTGAGAGGGATGTAAATAATGCAAACTATAAAGACTTTGGTGAAGGTTTGTGGATTCAGAAATATTGAAACCATATTGAATCTTGGGTATTGCACTCTCTAACTGCAAAATTAATGTCACATTCCATTAAAAGGCTGCATTAAAAGTCTGTCCTGTTAAAGTCTGACATACCCTAAAACTGTGAATAAACCTTGTAAGAAAACATCACATTTTGCAGGAATTCAATGTGAAGCATAAGCTCTTTTCAGGAACTTGTCAAGATCCTGGAAACAAACTGACATTTATTCAAAATGGTTGAGCCTTCGATCAAATTTTGCAGAAGCAATTGAGTTCCAAATTAAAAAAAGAAGAAAATTAAAAAAAAATCAGAAAGTTTTGCAACTGAAGGCTTCACAGATGTCTGGAGATGTTTCAATGTTTCATACAGTACTTGTTAGCTTGTTGTGAATTGTTTACATTATGACTCTAGAGAATTTAGATTCTGACAACTTGATTAAAACTGGCAACAGACTCCGATAGACTAATTAAGTCTAGCACAAATGTTATCTGCATAACATGAGTAAAACATATTTTGTCTAACAGGCTGAAAATAATTAAATGCTACAACAGAATCCTGTGAAGAAACCACATAATCCACACCTCTTTCCTGCCCTCTCTTTTCCCCCTCTTTTAACTTTTTCATTCCTCATCCCCAGTTCATTTCTAATGAAACTTCTGCATCTCATGCTGTAACCTGCTGCCTCAGGATACAATGCAAGGTTTTGAGACCTCCATCAGCTTTACACATCACTACATTCATATATTATTCTATATCAACACAGTTGTGTATCATCCTCCTTAACCGATTCACACAGTATCAGAGCCTTCAGTAACAATGACAGTGATGGCAGAAGCTTGATCAGAATTCTCCGCATGGCAGTTAAATACATTGTCCAGAGAAGCTATGGATGCTCCCTCCCCCAAATTGTTGAAAATCAGGATGGATGGGACTTTGAACAACCTGATCTACTGAAAGATGTCCCAGCCTGTGGCAGGGGATGTTGCACTGGATGATCATTAAAGGCCCCTTCCTACCAAAACCATTCTGTGATTCTCTAATCATGGTTTCATCATCCAGTCTCTGCAGCATATTTGAAAAAATGATCTGTTATGTCAGTTTCTCTTCCAACAACATTTCAGGTTGGAGAAACCATTTGAGCACTTTTCACACAATAAAGACGTGAATATTAAAAATCAGGATAGGACTGACCTGATGTCAAAAGACCCTAACTACAATAAAACCACCAAGTAAAAAGGAGTCAGATTAGATCTATCCAGATGGTGAAATGTGGTGTTAGAAAATAAAGTAAAAATAATCACTTGAAAACTATAACCCTTTCAATATGGTTCTCAGTTATGGAGTCTTATACTCCCAGCCTGTTTGATGAATTGGAAAGAAAAAAATCCTAAAAACTCAATTTGCCAAGACTTCAGTATCTGTTGCGGTCTGTTAAATCTGTTACTGCTGCATCGTTCTCCCCGCTTTGGTGTGTCTTATGGTTTTACCTTAGTTCTCCCCCTAAGTTAATCCAATGGTTTATCTCCGGGTTTGTGTACACCCCTTTATGTCAATCTTATTGTCGGTTATGTTAATTATCCTTCCCTGGAAAGTCCCTTCTTAGTCCCATCCCGTCCTGGAAAGTCCCTTTCTCCCTCGTCGCCCCATTGGTCCCGGTTTCCCTGCTCCTCCCCCCTCCCCTCCGCATTGGGTTTCCCCCGATCACCCCACTTTCCCTCCGCCCATGGACCCTCAGACAATTGGACCCTGGAGTTTTCCCCGCCCTGATTCCTCCCCGGTTATAAGGCTGTGTCATACCATTGTACCTGGCTCTCTGTGCCAGGAATCCATCGAGAGTTGGTCAGCCATTAAACCCTCTCGGTACTCCTGCCGGAGAACCCCTCCCAACCTCTTTGCCTCCACCTGTTATTTCCCGCCGGTCGGTGTGTGAGTTTGCACGTGCCTGCTCCCAACTAGCAGGGAGTGCGAGGCACCACGGAGGGGTAACTGAACCCCCTGAGAGCGACTCCTGGAGGGACGCTTCTCAGAAGGCCGCTAGGCGCCTTGCGCTTGTTCCCTGGCTCCTGTCCAGCCCAGTGACCGCAAGGTGCTGATGGCGGCAAGTATCATCAAATTAGAATAATCACTTTTTGCCCTCATGCTGAGAAGAACATACAGCATCATTAAGGTACTTGCATTTGGGATGATCAATGACATAACACTTTAAGCAACTTTCTAAAAGAGAAATTGCTCAGACTTTGAATTTTTTCTTAGTAAGGACTATAAGCAGAACTTTCTTTTCCTTTCTCCATATTTTCTGGCAATGTACATTCTCGTATTTGAGTTTCATAGGTAACATAGAAGCCATTTGTTTGAAAGATTTATGAAACCTTGGTGAAGAGGTGAAACCTATTTCACTTTTGGCAGCTGAAATAAAGGCCTAGGCTTCTAAGTGAGCAACCTGTAAGGCTGAGAGATTTTTGTGAGTCATAGAATGGTTTGCGTTGAAAGCTACCTTAGAGTTCATCTTGTTTCAACCCCATGCAGTGGTCAGGGACACCTTTCACTAGACCAGTTGCTCAGAGCTCTGTCTAGCCTGGCCTTTAACACCTCTAGGGATGGGGCATCCACAACTTCCCTGGACAACCTGTGCTAGTGTCTCATCCCCCTCACAATAAAGAATATTTTCCTAATATCTAATCTAAATCTACTCTCTTTCAGTTTGAAGCCATTTCCCCTTGTCCTGTCACTGCGTGACCCCATAAAAAGTCTCACTTCATCCTTCTTGTAGGCTCCCTTCAGGTACTGGAAGGCTGACATTAGGTCACCCCTAAGCCAAATTGCTTAAGCCTTCTCTTTCAGGCTGAACAAATCAAAATCTCTCAGTCTTTCCTTGAAGGAGAAGTGCTCCATTCCTCTAATTATCTTGGTGGCCCTTGTCTGGACTAGCTCCAGCAGGTCCATGTCCTTCCTGTGTTCCTTACTGAAGTTTATTGTGAGATTGGGGAGCTTGTGTAAAGGTGTGTTGTGGCTTGTGTGCCAGTGCCTTTTGATGAGTTTGCAGTAGGTGTTGAAAACTCACAGAAGTGTGTTGTACAAGATAAAGGGCTTGTTAGCTGCCACTCTTGTGGAACTGTATTGTATAAATTTAAGGCCACGTTAGCAAATACCTTTTCAGCCTAAGCAGTGGGCAGGTTGCTGGAGTTATGGTGACTGTATAATAAAATATTAGACTTCTGACAGGGTCCATTGTCTTTGTTCAGCCAGATGAGAATTTATAATGAACATCACACCCCTACTGCTGGGTCATGACAGTGGGGTCTCACCAGAGCAGAGCAGAGGAGCAGCATCACCTCCCTCAACCTTCTGACCAAGCTTCTTTGGATGTAGCCCAGGACACATTTGGCTTTCTGGGCTGCAAGTACACAGGGCTGGGGCATGTCCAGCCTCTTACTCACCAGCATGCCCAAGTCTTCCCCTCAGGGCTGCTCCATCTGCTCATCCCCCAGCCTGGATTGCCTGTGAGTTGTCTTGACCCAGGTGCAGCACCTTGCACTTGGTCTTGTTAAACTCCATGAGATTCCCATGGGCCACTTCCTGAGCTTGTCCAGGTCTCTGTGGATAGCATCCCATCCATCAGGGTGTCACTGCACCCTCAGCTTGGCGTCATCCGCAAGTTTGCCAAGGGTGCACTCAATCCCTTCATCTATGTTCATAACAATATTAAACAACACTGGTCCCAAAATAGACCCCTGATGGACACCACTTGTCACTGATGCCCACTAGGACTCCAAGCCATTGACCACAACTCTCTGGATGTGCCTGTCTAAACACTTCTTTATCCATCTAACAGTCCATTTATCAAATCCATCTCTCTTCAATATAGAGAGAAGGATGTTGTGTGGGACCCTGTCAAAGGCTTTACAGAAGTCCATATAAGTGACATCTGTAGCCCTTCCTTTGTCCACTGATGTAGTCACCCCATCACAGAAGGTCACTGGGTTGGTCAGGCAGGACTTGCCCTTGGTGAAGCCGTGCTGGCTGTCCCAAACCACCTCCCTGTTTCCATGTGCCTTAGCAGAGCTTCTAGGAGGATCTGTTCCAGGATCTTCCCAGGCACAGAGGTGAGGCTGACAGACCAGTAGTTCCCTGGGTTCTCCTTTCTACCCTTGTGGTAGACTCCTTCTCCTTTTCCAGTCACCTGAGACTTCACCTGACTGCCATGACTCTTCAAATATCGTGGAGAGTGACTTGGCAACTACATCAGCCAATTCCCTCAGGGCTCTGGGATGCATCTCATTGGGTCTCCTAGACTTATGTATATTCAGGTTCTTCAGGTGGTCATAAACCTGACCTTTAATTACAGTGAGAGGGACTTTGCTCCGCCAGCCCTCATCCTACTCTTCATCCACTTGGGAAGTGTGGGAAGAGAGATTGGTATTGAAGACTAAGGCAAAAAAAGTTAAGTATCTCAGCCCTTCTTCTCCCATGCTATCAATTGTCTAGTATTGTTTATCATGGGGGGTGCTTTCTTTGACCTTCTTTTTCAGCTCAACATACCTGTAGAAGTCCTTCCTGTTACTCTCCACAACCCTTTCCAGGTTCAGTTCCACCTTTGCTTTGGCCTTCGCCACCCCAACCCTACACTACCGTACTTTGTCTCTACACTCTTCCCAGGTCACCTGTCCTAGGTTCAGCTTCATTCATGTTCCTCTTTCCCTTCAGTTTGACCAGCAGGTCACTACTCAGCCATGCCGATGTCTCTCCTTCCTTGACCAATTTCTTGCTCCTGGGAATCGCTAGCTGTTGCATTCTATGAACTTCCTTAAAGATCTGCTAGCTCTGTTCTACTCCCTTGTCCCTGAGGGCAGTCTCCCACTATCTCCCTGTAGAGCTGGAAGTCTGCATTTCTAAAGCTCAGGGGCCTAACTTTACTCCTTACCTGACTCATATCCCTCAGGACTGCGAACTCCACTGATGCATGATCACTGGAGCCCAGGCGGCCTCCAAGCCTTACACCCCAATTACCTCACTTGCATTAGTGACCAACAGGCCCAGGATCACGTGCCCTCTGGTAGGGTTGTCCACTACCTGGCTCAAGAAGCCATCCTCCATGCATTCCACAAGTCTCCTGGATTGCCTACAGTTCACCGTGCTGCTTTCAGCACATGTCAGGGTAGTTGAAGTCTCCCAGCAGGACTAGAGCCTGTGAGCACAATGCCTCCTGGAGCTGGAGCAAGAAGGCTTGGTCAATATGCTCGCCTTGGTCAGGGGCTTGTAGCAGACATCAACTACAAGGTTCCCGTTGTTGCCAGAGTCTGATTCTTACCACAGGCTTTTGACCTGCTCATGGCTGTTCTTCAGAGACAACTCTTTACACTCAATCTTGATGACCTCTTCATGTGGAGGGCAATTCCTCTGCCTCTCATTTCTCCTCTGTCTCTTCTGAACAGCCTGTAGTCATTGATAGTCACACTCCAGTCACAGGATTCATCCCAGCAGGTTTCAGTAATAGCAATGAGGTTGTACCTTTCCAGAAGCATTGTGCCTTCCAACTCTTCCTGTTTGTTGTCCATGCCGGTGTAACAGCACCTCAGCCGGGCTGTCAGCCCTGTCACCTTCCTAGAGGAACACCCCTTAATTCCTTTAAGGTAAGTCTCAAGTGTATACCTGTTGGCTTTTATTAGCTCAGGAGTCCCTGGCTCATTTTCGTAAGGCTGCAAGTGTGATCAAGCACATTTCAGTCAGTGGGGTGTAGATGCACTTCAGCTGGGCTATCAATTTCACCCCCAACACCGAAGTTGATGGCTCCAGTCTTTAAGCCATGAAATAATCAGGTGGGTTTTCCTGTGTTGTTTGGTACTCTTTTCTGTTACTGCAGGAATTGAGGAAAACATCACTTGTGTTCCTGTCCATTCAGCCCCAGTGCTCTGAAGTCTTTTCTGATAGCCCTAGGACTTCAATATTGTCAATGACCACCTGGAAAACGAGCAGTGGGTAATAATCAGAGTGCCGAGTTAATCCAGGGGGTCTCTTGGTAATATCCCTTATCCGGGATATTGTCTTTGAGATTAGGAACATGATGCAGAAGCAGGATTTGGAAGCCATGAAGACTTATAAATTAATATGAATACAGGGGTACATTAGATAGGTAATTGTTTAAAAAGAAGCTACTAAATATCAAAAGTATGTTTTTAATGATCTTAAGCATCTTCTGTACACACACTCAAAAATCTCAATGAAGAAACTGTACCCATTACGCAGCATCTATAGCATGTACTTTTTTCACTAGAACCTAAGCAGATGTTTCTATGAAAGGAAAATCAGTCAAAATATTTTGACTCAAATTTTAACATATGCAACTGTGCATGGTTTTCTTCCCCTATTATAACATAGAGAACTGAATGTTTTAGTTATTGCATATATAGCACAAATCTTTGATGTTAATTTCTGCTTCATTCTGTAGCCTGAGGTTTTCTAACTGCTTGTTGTGGTCTGTCTTTTTTGCATAATAAACTGGTGTTTAAGCAGCTGAAACTAGATCTGAAAATAAAACTTTAAGATTACAAGGCCAGCCACTTCCAGTATCATAGGCAATATAGACTAACAAATTTGCTCTCATTTACAGTTCTAAGAATACAAGAAGTGGTATTAAACAGATATTAAACTCCTTGTATATATTTCAGAAGGAAAATTCTAATAAAATACACAATAAAAACATCTAGGAAGAGGGAAAGTAGAAACGTTCTTTCCTTTTCAGGTACTCTGAGAATCTTGCACAAAAATTGCATTTTAATTCTTCTAAGACCATATACAGACTTGGTCCATTTGCTGTGCTAATTTACTACAGCTCTGTAAACCTAATGTCTTCCATTTAATTTCTGGTGAAAGCAAAACAATTTCTAGCCTGTGTTATGTTCTAAATTCCTTCTCCTGTCTTTTCTATGTTCATTTCTTTCATTCTGCAAAAATTACTTCTGCTTCTTTTTCCATCCCATCCTATTCATTTTTCTCCTTTTCTCCTGTTAATCTTTGTTCCCAGATGTATCTAACACAAATATTCTCATAGACACACAGTTGTTCATTCATACACTAATCAGGATATAGAAGTATCTAAAGTTAGCTAAGTAATATAGAGAGGTGAATAGACTGATCAACATAGTGCAAAATGGGAAATGAAGTATAAAGGAGGTTTGACTCCACAAGTCTTATTTAGAAGAGGGACCGTTTTCTGCAGACGCCAATTCCAGTAACTTTGCTAGAGATGAGATTGAAAAATTAATGTTTCACTCAGTTTACTAATGGAGCTCACAGCACCATAAGATGAACCAGGAGACAAAGCTTAACACCATAGCTATGACACTGAAAAGGACAAGAAAATACTTTTCCAGGATCATCAATGATATTCTGACATTAATGAGAAATGCTGTTCCATGTTCAGGAAAATTCTCTGCAATGGGAAAAATATAATACTGTGGCTGGATAATATTTGTCTGTTGTGCCTTTAGAAGGTGGGTTGGATCAGTCCAATAGACACAAACCTGGAAGAGAACACTACAGCAAACTTCTCTTACATTTATCCTGCTCATATTTGTTTTTCAAGTTTGCAGCTAACATGGCAAGAAGTTCCCATGAGAACATCCTTAAGGAATAGAGTTACTTTCTTATGAAGAAATTACATATTAGCTCAAACAACCAAAATGGGGGAGCTTCTCTCCACAGACAGAATCTGTTCTGATCTGCACAACATAACATGGGAAAACCCATCCAGGCTCCATCCAAAGCTGCATGAACACAGGGTGCCCAGTTCTGAAAGGAAGGTTCACTAACTGTCCACATTCCTCTTCTTATTCTGTCTTGTCAAATCAGTTGTCTTACCAAGCATTTTGTTTTCAGGTCTCTCCCACTGAGATTCAGAAAGAACCCTGCACCATGTCTCTCTCCTCCACCCCAGTATAGAATGCCATCTAACAAGTCAATTCACAAATAAATAAGAAAATAAATAAATGACACCATAAAGGCTAACAATGCTGGTTTTAACTGCCTTAAACACTAAGCTATGCAGATCAGCTCTAATGGTTATGAAAAACATCAAAGGTAAACCACAGATGGTCATGGTGTATTCCAAGCTTTGCCTTCTGACTTTTGCAGAGCAGGCTGTATTTACCCCCAAATGGAGGACAATTTATGTGGTACAAAACCATAAAATGGATGAAGGTTTTCCAGGGATATTAGAGGTTAGCAAGCATCGGGTTTTATTCTTAATGGAGTATTTTTTCATAAAGATTACAGTTTCTACAGAAACTAATGGTAGAATTTAGTCAGGATGTCAGGAATGAAGACCACATGGATATTGTGAGAAATAACATTTAACCTCTCTCTTGTGGCTGATGGAGGCCAATGCAGTATTTTATTATCAACATTGGCAGGTGATTTATTACCACTGTTTCTACTCCAGTAAAACCACATTAGGCTGTGCTTGATGTATCATTTGTTATCTTCGAAGTCCCTATACACTTTCTGCATGCATAATCTCTTTCTTCTAACACATTCAGTGGAAAATGGTAAATATTTAAGTCATGATTCCAAATTCATCAAAAGCTTAGGGACTGAAATACAGTAGCTAAATGGATTGTGCCAGACTATACGTGATGCCAACGTAAAGCTTAAATCTTGCAAAGAGTGATGTAATACATCTGAAATGGCAGCCACACATAATAATGCATTAAGGTAGATTCAGAAGTGACAGAAAGTGAATCATTAAGAGACTCCAAAGGAGAACAGAACTTTATAGAATAAACTCACAACACCTATCACAATGCCATTTGTTTGTGTAAAAGTAAACTTTACGTCAAGAAATCTACAAAATAGCTTTTCAGATACAACTCTAATACGTTTTGTGCCTATACTCCTTGGAACATGAAGAGATTAATGGGAAAGTTTCCATTAACTGCAACAGGACCCAGTATTTATGTTGCATTTAATAGCCAAAGGGCTATTTTGTTAATACTCCAGTATTAACAAAAATTGAAAGCTCTACAGCTAACTTTTCTGTTCTCTTCTGGTGATTAGCTTAGTACTCTTCATAAACTCAAAGTAATTCTCGATTTTATAATAAAATAAAAAAGGATTACAGGATGCTATCAGGAATAGAGCATGAATACTGCTGGTTTCTGGAGATGAAATTCTTTTGACACTCAGTATTTTGTCCATTAGGTACAAAGGGATAAAATGAGAATTCTGGCAACTTTTAAATCACTATTTCCATTTGATTTGTCTTCCAGCAAATTGCATCATTACATTTCCCCGCATTTCACAGGTGAGGTCATATGACAAAGATATTAATCAGTACAAGGACAAGGCTATATAACACTTGCTTTACTGTTTTAACTTTGTTGCAAGAGCTTTGCTTTCAGTAGCTTAATGTAACATAGTATTATTTACCCATGGTAAATAATGGGTTTTGCCAAATTACATGTGGGCGGGGTGGTTTATGAAGTTTTGTCTATTACACATCTGAATTGTAAAACCGTCTGAGCACACCTGACTTCAGTGAAAGCTCAGATAAGAATCAACACTGGCACCCATGGTCACTTAGGAAATGAAATGGACATTAGTAATGATAAAATATGCAGATTTATCTGAACAGCTACTTGCAGCATTTGTATAGATCTTGGACTGAGAATTGAGTCACATAGCCCTTACAAGTACTGCCTACAGGTACCACAGCAATTCAAACGTGACTGTCATTACAATGTCTCATTTTCTTAGGAAGAAGTTCAAGAGTCAAAACAAGGGAACAAAAACCCTCTACATCATTTAATCAAAGAACTTTCTTATCTTGTCTAAGTTTAGCTGTTGGATATGCAATGAAAAAGGCCGGGATTTTCAGAAGAAAATGTAGCAAGTTGTATATAATCATAATTCAGCTCTCATAGGGCTTTCTCATTTCTCTAGATCCTTAGGATGAATTCTTTTCCACATTTGTGGGAAGAACAGCATCCATGCAGATCATCACTAGAGAACTGGAATATTAAAAGTAAATACATAAACTTAAAATTAAATGGGATGGCAAGAGGGCATAACATTACCCTATAACTGAAGGAGATTTATTGATGCATAAAAGTGTTATAAGTTACATCTTGTGTCTGTTGCTCTGAAGAGTAATGCCATGCAAAATGTCAAGACCCAGGTGTAGACTACAACCTTTTAACTTGAGGGATAAAAACCCTAAAGGAAATGTGGGAAGAACCAAAGTCCTGATAGAAATGGAGATCTGCATTGCAGGTGCTAATATTGCTTCATTAAGTGTTTTATCTGATTCAATGCTTATAAAAGCCATCACATTTTTGTGGGGATTTTTCATCTGGTTTCTTAAGGAAGCAAGATTTGTACAAATGCTCTGACCCTTCTGTCCCCAGTAACTTTTCCATCTGCTGGACAATTTTCTCTTAACTTGAGGGATGGAAACAGATTAGTGCTTTCATCAAGGAAAAAGCGCAGCATGTTACTCACAAATTTTCCTGTATATCCGCAGTGTGAGGTCAGGTATATTATTAAAACTAGACAGAGATTAGGAATACTTCACTAAACAGAGTTCATCTCTTATTAGATATAGGGTAACTCAACCGTGAGACATGAAGCAAAACCCATCTTCCAAAAATTTAATTGCACAGTCAACTACTTGTCATATCTATCCCAGGAAAGTCAAATGAAGTATTTCTTAGTTTTGCTTGAAAAAGTAAAATCTATCATCTTGAGGCTTAAGCTTTTTGTCACTACAGTTAAGGAAAAAGATGAATGTTGTGGTGCTTGAAACTGCCACTCTTTTAGGGTTTTCCCCCCTTTTGGTGTATGCTATGGTTTAGCCTTATGGTTCTCCCCCTAAGTTAATGTAATGGTTTATCTCCTGGTTGGTGTACACCCCATTATGTTAATCCCTCTGTCAATCATTTGTAAACCCTTACCCAGTTCTGGAAAGTTCTCCCTTGTTCAGTTCCCCATTGGCTCTGGCTCCCTTTCTCCTCCCCTCTCCTTCCCCAGTTGGTTGTAACCCTGTCACCCCACCTTATCTCTGCCCCCGGCCCCTCACCCCATTGGACCCTGATGCTCTTTCCGCCCCCGTGTAAAACCACCTGCACGAGCTCTCCTGGGGCTTTTTGTCACTGGATTGTTTTGAGCGTGGATCCCTATTAAACCTGGGAACGCTGTACAGAGCCCCTCCCGCCTCTGTGTCTCCGTGGGCTCGCTTGGGCTGTGAGTGTGTGCGTGCGTGCCTGCCCCCGCCCAGCAGGGAGTGCCTGGTGCGTGTGCGGGGGTGATTGAGCCCCTGAGAGTGGCTCCACGAGGGACGCTGCTCAGAAGGCTGCCTTGCGCCTCGACCTCGTTCCCCCTACTCCGTGCCCGACCTGAAAAGGCGCAAAGCGGCAGTTGAACTCTTTTTTCTGAAAAGCACTCAGGAACTGGAATTCACAGAGTTAATCAAAACAAACAAAACCCAATGAATGTTGTACAGTCTAAGTAATAATGCATTCAGTCATTTTGAAATGTTTTATCTCTTCTGATAACAAAAAATCATTAGCTATCTCATTAAGTTTTCCTTGATAATCAAAACATCTTTTTTTTCATGGTCATGAAAAAATAATTATTGGAGACATTCCTCTTTTAACTTTCAAAATTAAAAAAAAAATCTTTTTTTATTAGAAAAATATTTGGGGGACAGAAAGTATTTGATGATTATAAGGAAATAACTTTGCAGCTTTTCTAATTTTTTTGTCTTCTTTTCAAAGGCTGGTAAAGATATACTTGGAATAACAAGAAAACTTCAAAACAGAGGAAGTCTCTTTCACCTCTGTCTTACGGATTCTTCTGTTTGGAACAGTTCCTCCTATCCCACATGCATATATTATTCTTTGCTTTGAAGCCTCATTAGATATGTATGAGTTCATAGTTTAGCAAACTGGTGAAATACCTAATTCAAAAGCTCAGCTTGGTAGTGTGATATTTGACTAAACAACTCAATTAAAGTGAAGAAGATAAATTACACTCCGAAAGAAAGGTACCATTAGATAACTACCACAAATTCCTAGTAATTCATTAGAGTGCTCCTGAGTTTATCTTTCTCAATTTAGTATGCAAGGAGAATGTGATAGTAATGAAAACAACACAGATTATTTATTCACTTAATCAATCAGTTTCAAACTTTTGAGTAACAAGTTTACTCAAGTTAATTGAACGTATAACTTTGTCAAATCCAAGCCTAATGCAAGCACAGCCAAAATCTACCAGTCCATAATGCAGCACATAAGGAAGGGCTGCCATGTATTGTACTGGTTCAAAGGATGGATTTTCTTAGGACAATCAGAGATAGATTAATTATTAAAAAACATTATGAACATTATGATATCCTCCTGCCTATCCTGTTGTATTGAAAGGTAAGTCTTACAGTAGAGAGAAAATACATCCAGTCGCATTTAATAATAAATAAACTCTACTTCAAAAAAATCTTCATTTCTTAACATCAGCTAACTTCTGAGTAGAAAGTTTTATTTCAACTTCAATTGTTTTTAAGTGTTTTAAATAAAGGATGTGGCTTTTAAGTAAAACAAATTACTTAAATGCTATCATCTTGAAAAAATCTGACCCTCTTGTTTGTGAAGAAAAATAATGAAATTATCTGCAAATCAATTCATCAACTGAAAAATTTATTTTTTACTATTTAATATAAAGTGGAAAAGGAGAAAGAAACTGGTGCAGAGTACAGTTTGGCTGTTGTATGGCTTTCTGGACACATTAGATTAACTTCTGACCACTTGTTATCTATCAAAAATAAAAGTTGGGAGGAAAATTGAGTGCAGAGGAAAATCCTGATAATTTTGGTTGGTATAAAGATTTTATGTCACAGATTCACAACCATTTCTCATGTGTTCTTGGTGGCCTCTGTGTGTCCTGTGTTTCAGGTGAGTGTTTGTGACCCTAGCTACTAATGAATAATTCTTCACATCTGCATTTTTTTCTACAGTTTTGAATACTTCAATGTTTCTAAAGCCATTTATTTTATTTTATTGTCTGTAGTTCTAAATTCCAGCACTTCAGTAGATTTCATCAACAGCTGGAGAGAGCTCTGTAAATGCCACCCTTAGGTGGTGGTCTTTGCAGGATCAGGCCTATAGTTTGCAGTTTGAGCTTTATGGGGAAGACTGATTATGTCTAACATAATTCCATGATAATTTTATCAAGTTCAGAAGCACAGCCTCACTTTGAATTTGTTGTCTGTTGCCACATTGAAATACATAAAATTTTTCAGAGAAATTAAGAGCTTCAGCTTTCCTAACAGCATGCAATCCTTTACAAGAGTGCACTGTCTGTCACATGGTTCATATCTAGCTGCATGGCATGAGTCCTACTCAAACAGAATACAAACAGAAAAGAACATGATCAAATAGGACTTGGTTTGGCCACATAAAATAGATTGTACTGCTGCCTTTGAATAATCCAAAACAGTTCCATGAATTAAAATCAAAAACAAAACCCCCAAAACCTCAACAACAAAAGACAGCAAGGGGGAGAAAAAGATAATGATTCTACAGGTTGCGATTTCATGCTGGATATCTAGTTGTCTTGGGTTGAGCATATGACACCATTTTGTTATCTCATATCGCCGCTGTATACCAAACATGAATTCTGTGCCTCTGAATCAATTCCAAGAATTTTCAAGGACAAACACGAATACTCCCGTGCAGGAACTCACGTGGGTTTGAGGGTTTTTTTTTTCTCTCACTCACTCCTAAGCTCTTGGCTCTGCCACAGGCAGCAGGGAAGAGAGAGTTGTGGTTTTGGGTTTTTTTTTCCTTTCTTTTTTTTGTTTTGGCCAGTTTTTTTCCCAGCTCTGTTTCTCAAGGGAGAGAGATGGAAAGCGAATTTTTTTCTCCCCTTCTTAGCTAGCTAAGACAAATTTTTTTTTCCTTGGGATCTTTTTCTTTTTCCCTGAAACTGCTTTTCAGCTGAGCTCGTATCCAGGACAGAAGGTCATCCTATCGCCGGCATTGCCGCGGGAAGGGGCCCTGCCTCGGCCCGTCAACGGGGGACCACACCAAGGACTCTGTACTTTACACAGGTTTCTCCTTCGCAAGTAGTTTATCATTTAATTGTTCATTTATTTCCTATGCCTTGTAAATAAAACAGCGTTTTTTTTTCACTCTACCTTTAAGGAATTGCCTCTGTCCGGACCTGGTGGGGGAGGGGTGGCTAATAGTCTACCTTCCCCCCGGAGAGGGCATTTTCCTCCTTGTATTGTCTCAAACCGGGACACTAGTACTAGAACCAAGATTATGAGTTGACTTGGTCTCTCATTATGATAACAAATATTCACAGTGCACAGGGATTCCTGTCTACATAGACTGAAACTAATGATAACTACAGCAGAGATTCTCAGCAGTCTGCTTTCAATATAAGATTTGGAAAGCAGATAATCACTTGGTTGGGAATCCCCTCTGCTGATGAATATGCTGCTTAGTTCACTTCCCTGCTGAGTTACTATTAGATGGCACATTGTTATCAAATAAATAGTTCACTTTTCAGTAAGAGCTAGCTATCACTTTCATACGAATCATGAATCATTGAAATTCTCCTTTTCCTTTTATTCTCCCCAATAAAAAGGAAATCCTGATTGTCAAAGTGCAGGGTTTCTGAATTCCTGCTGTGCAGAATTTCCCCCTCTATTAGGTAGAGCATGCAGGGAGACAAGACATAAATGAGAGGAAGAATTTATTGGGGAACAACAGGAACAGGATGATGTCTACCTGTACCATCTGCCTATCCCAGTTATCTCTGCATATTGAGCAGTAAGACAAACCTTTTGGTGCAAGAGCCATGCAAAACTGTGACGGAAGTTATTTCATTTGCAATGAGCAATGCAGAATTTTAAGTGCAAGACACGTCATTAGTATCAGTTGTCCTTCTCTCCTGCTAGTCATACAGGCATCTGTGTGTCAGCCACAGAGATGCTGGAAGATAGTGTCTGCACAAGACAAGGTGTAAGTTGTGTTTCTCTTCTCATAACGTAGAGTGATACTTGTGTAACACTTTTTTTCCCCATGTGTACCTTCCATACCAGATTCAATTTTAATGTTCATGCAACCTAAAAGAATTTTATAGACCTTGATTGTCTCAGAGGGACAAAATTAAAAAAGGTATTTTGATCATAGTGAAAGTAATTTTAAAGTATTCAAAGTTATAGTTCAAAGTCCTTTTTCAAACTTAGTCTTACTCTAATTCTGCTTAAGGGATAATTAAAATTTAAACTTATTGCAATTGTAGGTATATGCCTGTACTTCACTCATCCAAAAGTAATACTGACTTTGCAACTCTAGTAATAAACAGTTATGTACTTGAATTGCCTTGGAAAAATGATAATTGTTCTACCTCTAGAATAGTGCAAAATATTATATGAATCTCCTAACAAATCATAATTTTGTATATCAAACTGGGTCAGTCTGAAGAAAACAGACCTCTCTCAGCACTCTTTCCAGAGTTTTAAAAGTAATGTAAACAAAAGAATTGTCTTAAATACAATATCATTATTAACAGTTAACAAAACAGATTTTGGCTTATGAGATATGGAGGTGGAAAATTGGAACAGTTGCCCAGGTAATTTTTTTTTTCTTTTAATTTTTAGCAAAACTATACGTATGATGATAAATATGTGATTGTCAATGTGGTGTGTTTGTGAGAATTATTATTTTTCCCACATGCTTCAGTTGTATCAGTCAACATCTGCTTTCTACTCTATCCGAACTCAGACAGACTCTAACATCACTCATACACTTCTATTTAAATGTATCTGCAGTGTATACATTTCCTTCTTAAAACTTACTCAGGGAATGCATAGAAAAATTTCTGTCTTCCACTAGCAATAGTTAATATCTCATCTATCTGTTTGTTACCCAGGCAAAACAAAAAGAGGACTTTGAAATTCTCTGCTACTGCTGCAGCATTTGCTTTCTTGGCCCTTAATTTTATAATACTGATGTTTGTATAGCTGGGCTCATGATAAATAGCTAGCATAAATGTACAAAAATATGGATAAAAAAGCCTTTTAGCCTGTGACAGCCTTATATGATTTCAAGGTTTTACTGGAAATATCTTGATCTACCTTAAATTGGCTCTGCCAGCACAGTTGGAGTAGTGTGCCCAGACAAGCTGGGTGCCAGTAAAAGCACAGGATGCATGGATATGAGCTCATTGTCTGGACTCATTTTCCTTAAAAGGGAGGTATGCTACCTTTATGGAACTGTTATGGTAGCAGAACAGAATGCTACAGCAACCTCAATTTTTATCTGCTGATTAGTTTCACAGTATACTTTCCCATTTCCTAGTCATTTAAGAGTTGCATGTAAGTTATGAGCAGTCAGACAACATTAAGTATAAAGTATTTTATGAGCACATATAAATATATATAATGGACATATGGTGTTACTTTGATTTATCAAACTATGATTAAGTATTAAACTTTTATAGCTTCATTCTCCATACATTATAAATTCTACATTATATTCTATGTATGTTGCTCTATAATTTCAGGTATTATGAAGTGTGTAATTTTGCTGTTGAAAAATTGTCAGCAAAACTAATCAAAGTATTCCAAGATATTACAGAATAACATGATTTTTTGTATTAATACTTATTATAATAAACTCTTCTCCCCAAACAGAAAGACAAGCTAAACATGATCTCGGTGTTCTAAATCTTTAACTACCTATATTTTGCATTCAACACCTATAAATTCAATAAAAGCTGTGAACAGCTCCTCCCCAAACCTAGAAACCAGGTAGAATTGGTAATCTTCAGAGGAAGCAGAACCCTTCATATAAAAGAACTATTTCATATAAAATCTAGATACTTCTTCCTGGATTTACAGTTTGGAATACACCTACCTTCCTGGATGATGCTTAACTTACAAAAGGTAAGATGGTGCGGGTGACTGGGGCACGGACTTCACAGGGTACACGCAAAGCCAACTTTATTTCTGACATACAGGGTTTATATACTTTTACAAACACGAGCGCTTTCACAATCCCCTTTCTCCCCATACAGGTAAAACATAGCCAGACTGCGGGCTAGCCCGCCTGATTTAATCAACACAGTTAATCTCGGTGCTTAGCCCAAGCCTCCAATTTACCTTATTCCCTCGGAGGGGGAGGTCTGTCAGCTTCTCCCAGGGTTTAATTTTTACCAGGGCTAGGAGATCACTGCTGCTATCTGCATTCTGAACCCCCACATCTCCCCACTTCTGTTCAACAATTAATATTTGCTTTATTGATCTGTTGATTAATTTCTGAATGCATTGAATCAAACAAGGCAAACATACAACCTTGATTAACAATACTCTTAATACAAACATTCCCATCTTAATTACATTCTGTATCCACCCAGTAATTCCTCAATTTTTAAAAAGATTGTTTAGCCAATCCGCTCCATCTACTA
>WBMZ01007002.1:0-54642 GCA_013400975.1 Atrichornis clamosus | reverse complement strand
GTGCCGCCGCCGGCCCCGCGCCCGCCGCGCCGCCCTTAAAGCTGCTGGGACGGGAAAGGGGGACGGGGCACCGGGGGGGAGCATCGGCTGCCCACGCCCCAGGGCGGGCCCGTGCCCCTCGCTCCCCCGCCCCGACGGGCTCTCAGCCGCGGGGAGAGGTTTAGAGCTCGTCGTAGAGGATGTGCGGCAGGGCAAGGGCAGGGTTCAAACCTGGGAGGCAGGGGGAGCTGAGACTCTTCCTCCACGGGAAGTGTTTGGTCCAGGCTTATTTTGCACTTCAGTCTCCAGAACAGTATTTGCAAAGAACTGGAGAAGAAGCTCGCAGCGTGATCACCGAGGTACAAGGAACTGCCGGCCCTGTTGCCAAATCCAGCCAAGGGCAATTGTGTCTGGTTCCTGGCACTGGAACTCCTGCCAGTTCCCAGAGGAAGCTGCAGTGAGCTTTAAGAGAAAGCATGGCTTAGGGCACAAACCCACCATGATCTCCAGCACAGTGCTTTAGAAGACATCTTTGCCAAATCTGTATCGCGCTGTACTGCAGAACCATTTTCTCTTCCATCACCTCCGTAAGAGGAACAGGAAGCCCTGATTTAGAAGAGGAACCACCAACCCACCAGCTGTACAGTCTCAGGCAGGCACTGACTCACTTCAGCAAGTTCTACCGTGAATGCACAGTAGAAAAGGCCACTATCACATTCCCAAAGGCTGCAAACATCAGGGAAGAGGGACCACCATCCTTCAAGCAAGAGAAAGCCACAGGACAGGGCACCAGAGGAATATAATTGCTTTTCTCTCTCAGAAGGGGACACATCTTTTTGAGCAACAGCACATGCACACACATGCCAGACAAATTTCAGGCAGTGCCTGCTGCTGCCAAATACAGCTCACACACGTGATCAGCCACCCACTTGGGAAGTCTCAATACCCACCCCTTGGCAGGAGCTCTTCACCCACATCCAAGTTCCTCTGGTGCCCACTCACGGTCAGACAGACACACAGACACTCCCGTGGTGCAGATGCATCCAGAGCAGTGTGTACTGGGAACAGTATTTGAGCAGCACCCAACTGCCCAACAGTTTTTGGCTGTGTTTCTTAGACCACGTGAAACCACAGCAGTCTTTCAGCTCCCCCCCTCCACCGTCCTCCCAAAGTCACATTTAAGCAGTCTTTGCATCTAAAGATGCCCTGTTCTGGAGTGTCTCTGGGAGTTCAGATCCAATGCAGTCCCTGAGAATCTGGAAACAAGAGTGCACCTGGCACCAGCCCCCTCAGGGTAACTGGGAGGGAGGGCACTGTCACAAGAGTGGCACAGAATGGTCTCACACCACTGCAGTTCAAAGTGCTGGCACAGGTGGCACCTGAGCTAAAGAGAAAGCTAAGGAAACTACTGCTGACAGCACGGCTCTGACAGAGCGTTTTTAAACGTGTACAGAGGTACATACTGAAAATACCAGAATAACCAACAAACTCTACGCTGTAACAATTTGAATCCTTTTTTCCAGAATTTAACACCAGATACCTTTTATCTTCCAAAGCAGAAAGCCTTTTTTTTTCTTCAGACATACTAAATTGCTATATTATCTTTTACTTCCTTATACCTCCTACTACAAAATAGGAAGAGTACAAAGTTGCTTGTAGCTTAGTTTTTGTGGTTTGGGGTTTTTTGGTGGCTTTTAGAACATCACTGAAGTTATAGCATATCTCCAAGAACTCTGGACATTTTCCAATGTAAATAATGTTGTAGTCCTACTGGGTGTCTGTCCTGGTCTTAATGCCTGAGCTGACCAGACATCAGATTTCCCCAAGGGCTAGAAGCCTCCAAAACAATCCCCTTTTCCCAGCTCATGTCGAAGTATCAGACAAGTGGAAGACAATCAAGTACTTGAACTGCAAAGTTTATGTGTTAGAGAGAACCCATGTTCTCCACCCACATGAGGACTTCTGAATGGATCAACCACTAAACCTGTAACTAAGGATGTTGGACTATCTGCAGGACACTGAAGCACTTAAACGAAAAAGCCACCACCAAACAGATCAACCAACGCTACTGGTAAACATTTTGTAAAAGATTTATTTAAGTATCATTTATCACAAAGAAGAAAATACATAGAAGATTAGAAGCATGCAACCATCTTCCACATTTCTATTTATTTTTCTTGCATTCCCAGCTCGTTGTAATAGAACTCTTGTGCCACCCTCCCTTATTCCTCAAAAATACTGTTTCAAGACATAGGATAACCAAAAAAACCACAATAAAAGGTAAGATAACATATGAGAAAAGTGCAAAGTAAAAAAAGTCACGTATATACCACATTCAAACCCCTCCCCTTCCAAAAAATGGATGAAGGCAAACAGTCATTTTGCTGCACGATCAGATTGTCTTTATGAACTACTTTACAAAAAATTAATATAAATTAAGGGCACAATCCTGCAGACATTTATAATTGTAGCTAACTTCAATCAGAGCGGCTCAGTTGGTATTAAAAGCCACAAGTTAGTCACATGCATAAGTTCTTGCAGGTGTAAGGCCCTAAGGCAATAAAATGTTTAAGAACATTAGGGAGAACAAAAATTAAAGCAAACAAAATCACTCTCAGATGTGTTTTGCTTAGTAAGTTTATATCAAACATATTTTAAACAGAACAGTTTGCTCCTAAAGCCCTGAATATTTCTATTACTTAAGCAGTTTTGCAAGATTAAAAGACAAAACCCCCAGGAGGCTGGTACAGATGTTAATTAACATAAAAATTGCTTCAGGCAGGTATGTAGGGAGGTGGAGGTTCCTTCTCAGGCATCTTCACTGCCATTTCATAGGTTGGCAGAACATACTAAGGAGAAGACATTTTGAAGTGATTAATGCAGAAGGTTTTGAAAGAAGAAAAAAACCCCACAGAACAAAAGCATACATGCCCCATCAGCAACTTAATCCTCTGTTGCAGGCAAAGTTTAAGAACTTACTGCTGTTCCTAGTAAGCAAACAGGGAACTGAAAGAAGGTGCAGGAGCAGTTTACTGCTCTGCTGAGCCTAACCCTGGGTCATTTATTCCACCCCCCACAGCATCTTGCCTTTGCAAAGCAGCAAGCAAGGTTTGGACTGGTGCAATCAAAGCTTCCCTCCACTCTAAGAAAAACATTCAAAGACTTCTCTCTATAAACCCTCCTTTTAGGCACTGTCAGAATGTAACTAAGAAATAACCTACCACAAAATTAGCTGCTTGAAGGTTTTTTATCTTTCCAGTCTTTCTTTAGAAAGCTGGACAAGGCTTGGAAACATACATGGATATGGCGAGTTTCTACTTCAAAATTAATGATGCTGGTTCCTTTTATTTCAAAAAGAGGTTTTACCTGTGGAGGAGCTTCAAAAGCAGGATATACAGCAATCTCTGGCAAATTTCTGTTGCTGATGTATTTATAGCAGTTCCATACACAGTTAATTAGATACGCCTGAAAGAAGAGAGATTGCTCTTTTTTAATTCCTCATATGCATTGGCAGACTCAGAAATTAGATGTTGGATTACATTCCTATGATAAAAAGGAGCATAAACCAACGTAGACAATACATACCTGAGGAATGGCTGCTATTTCACAGATCTGGCCACATACCTACGCTGCTCCCCATTTAGCTTTGCTGTCACAGTGACTCAGAGAGGATGCACCGAACAGGTTTTAGCAAAAGAATTCACAGATCCATTCAACTAATCTCTCTGTCTGCCTGCAGTGCTAATCAAATTAATCCACAACTGGCTTATGCTTCTGTGGATCTCAGTTCAAACCTGGCAGGAGGAAGCGGAGAGGCCAACAGTACGATCCCACTCCTCCCCCAGTCAGCACTGTTCATCCAACTGCCAGTGTGAAGGAGAGGGCTCGGACACACAACTGGGGCAGCAGGGAGGTGGTAAAGCAAAGAACCTCGGACTTGGAGTCGACACTGACTGCTGCAGAAAGACACACTATCGTGACATGATCAGGATTAGGGTGGGGTTTTTTATTATTAATTTGTGTAACATTGATCTCTCCAAATCTCTCATTGGCAAGTTAGCATTTTGTTGTACCAAAGGTACCGAATTTCCCAATCAATACAAAAATGTTATCTACTCTATTAGGCTTCTGCTCCCCCAGTCAGACATTCCTTGTGAATGAAGTATAGAAAATTAGTAAAACTATTTTTCATTATTTCATTTTTTCTTTAATGCAATCTGAACGCAATAAAGGATTAGTCTCATGGCCAATGTATATTATCAATTTATTTCTCTTATATGCTTTGTCTGCACAAGAGTTTTTGTAATTTCAATTAATGCTTCTGAATTTAGATCTTCAAAAAGAAAATAACTGGTAATTTCACCCTTCGGTAGGGAGGATGATGCAGCTCTAAATTAATCTATGCATTTCCTTATTCCATCACCTTCCTTCCAAAACTTGCATCCCAGTTTGTTAGACACAGTGAGAGATTTTAAACATTTTGTTTAGAAACTTGTATGCATTAACTCAATATTCTCTCACTACAAGCTTTATTACAAATATTAAAATTATATCCACATAGACAAAAAGACAGTATTAAGTCTTTTTGCATTCCTACTTCCTACTCAGGAAGGGCAGAGCTGCATAAGCATGCCCTGCTGCACACACACAGGTTAGCTGAAGACACCAGCACACAAAATATTACATTTAAGTCATACTGGAACTGAACCTCCTAACAATTCTGCTCGAAGAAGTTCCCACACCTCAGTATTAAGAAGGCAGCTGAGTTCTAAATTCAGTATCGATAATTAACTCAGATTTGACAGCATCTTAATATTTAGTAACTCTTGCAACAGATACATGCTTAAGTTTTAACTTACCTTTAAAATTATAAATAAAGCAAAGAACACCAGAACAATAAACAAGAGACAGCTGGAGTCCAAAGAAAGGAGATCATCTTTGTAAGGGAAATCCGGCTAGCGAAAGAAAAAAAAAAGGAGGGGAAGGGAGAGAAAGGGACGAGGTAAGAATGAACATTGCACAGTCAAATATGATAGAAAAACATCCAAACTTCACACCAAATGACACAAATCCTTGCATAAACTACTCCCCCAGAAACAAAAAGTTCTGTTTCTAACTAGTTTCCTCTTTATCTTCCCACAGAGCACGGTATTTATCCTGCCTCTGTCCCACAAGAATAGGTCACCACAGTACGTTCACGTCCCTAGACACTTCATCAGTCTCATGTCAATATAGATATCCACAAGATTTCCTTTTTCACAGATGCAGCACAGTATTTGTACTTATGATCCTCTGCAACTCTTTAATGACCTACTGTTAATTACATCCTGTTACAACCTGTAACATACACACATGCAGAGTAAAAAAGTGTCCCCAAACTTCTGAGAGCCAGAACAAAGCTGCTGCAAATTTCAGTCTCTTTTCTTTCCTGGACCACAGTACCAAAGCTTGTCTTATACACCAATCTAACATTTTATCTGTTTTAAAAAGGACTCATTTTTAAACATCTACTTGAGCAGAGCAAAACACCAGCTAAAAAGAGCTTGTGATCCCTGCTAACTGACAGTATATTCTCTCCATTGAGTCTTCTTGCAGTTAAAACACAGGCAGTGTTAGTGAGAACTCCATTGCAGTTTCCTTAGAAAATACTGTTGCAAAATGATACGAGCCACGTAAGATGTAAAAAGGAAACCTCAGAATCTCAGATTCCATGCCACAGTGCTGTGGGACTTTAAATCATATCTGTCCTTACCTACACTTCTCTTCCCCTTCCCTACCAAGTAAGGGTCAATACATTTTTAATCTGCAGGAGCAGATTTGCCACTGAGCCCCACTGCTTAAAGTGTTACTGTCTTGGAGTGACTGTATGATACCGGTTTATCTCATTTTGCTACTTTATACCAAACATGAATTCTGTGCCTCTGACTCGAATCCAGGAATTTTTACGGACAAGCACAGACACTCCCGTGCCGGGACTCAGGCAGGTTTGGTTTTTTTTTTTTCTTTCTCTCTCTTTTAAGCTCTCGGCTCTGCCACAAACAGCAGGGAAGAGAGGGGTTNCTGTGCCTCTGACTCGAATCCAGGAATTTTTACGGACAAGCACAGACACTCCCGTGCCGGGACTCAGGCAGGTTTGGTTTTTTTTTTTTTCTTTCTCTCTCTTTTAAGCTCTCGGCTCTGCCACAAACAGCAGGGAAGAGAGGGGTTTTTTATATTGTTCATTTCTTTCCTATGCCTTGTAAATAAAAACAGGGGGTTTTTTTCATTTTACCTCCGAGGAATTGCTTTTGTCCGGGCCTGGTGTGGGAGGGGCAGCTAATAGTCTGCCTTCCCTGGGGAGGGCATTTTCCTCCTTATATTGTCTCAAACCCGGACAGTTACAAACACGCTTTCAAGCCCAATTGTAACCAACATAGTTTAAACCATTAGTTTCCATCACAATTCTTTCCTTACTCTCTGTGGCTTTCCTTTTAGGCAGCAATGACACCTTTGACTCTTCCACCTCTGGTAAGCTACCATTCTCAGAACCATCTATGGCTGCTGCAGGCAGAATTCCTTTCTTACACACAGGAAGGGAACTGTAGCTCAGTCACTGATCCAATTAAACAAAACTTTAATTTCAAATGTAAAATATCAACTTGAGCTGAATACTTACCAACTGGTCCAGGTAATCCTTGATTCTGGGCAAGTAGGTTAGCGAGCTGATGGCAACCAGACAACTGAGCACAAAGTCAAAGAGTTGGTAACAGAAAAAGGGGATCAACCAGCCTACGCGATGCTAAGGAGAAATAGAAAAAAGCAGCAGCCTGTAAATTATTTAGTTAAAATTTCAAGGAGCAACTTTAAAAGCATGGACTATAAATATACTTACAGCGATAGCACCATACACCATCATTGCACTGATTGTGAACATGAGGAGGGAGATGGCAAACAGAACACAGGCATTTTCTACATTAAAAGAAAAACAGTAAGCATCAGTCATTTCCTGGAGTTGTCACACTGCAGCTGACATGTACCCAGGCTTCATCCATTACAATGATCTGTTCTCAACTGATTCATCTGTGCCAACTAGCAGCAGCAGAATGGAGCAGCTCGGATCTCTCCTAACAGAAAAAGATCTGGTTCAAGAAAACCAACAAGTTTTTGGAAGAATCCCTCTGCCTTAATCAAAAGCCTGACCAAAGCTCAGACACACCAATTAAAAGCTTGACATAGTTTGACAGTAATGCACCATAATGATGCTGATTTGCAATATGTGTCAGGGCTAAAAGTATGGGAGTGATTAACTTTACAATGGGACAGAATCCTAAGTGAAGCTAACACAGTGTCAACCTTCACACTTGAAAATGGTTTGGTTATGTAATTTGGTCCTTGGCAGTAAGAGCAGCACTGTTCCTTCAGTAACACTAAGGAAAACAGGAAACCACTCTGTGGAAGGTATCCCATTATTTACAAGAAAAGGCAGCTGAACAGAAGCCAATTTGTAGCAAAATCCAGGACACTCATGGAAACTGCATGATAAAGATTCTCCTTGTGCATCACACACAGTCACTGATGACAGAAGCACAGCTGCTTTCCACAACTTAGCTTATACTTGTTCTGTTTTAAACACAAGAAACCAGCTTCAGAGTCTTATAGATGTGGTAAATTAATAGGTTTTTAGCAATATTGAAGCCAAACTTTTGTGGCTCCCATGCTTGAAAAAGAGATGATCTGAGAATCTTTTTAGTTTGCAATTGATTTGAAAGTTCACTGTAGAGGCACTTACACATCACATTCAGTATAAGGTATTAATATCTACATACACAGATGGCAACAAGAAAAGAGCCCCCCCATGTCTGAAATGCACTGTGTTGATCAGACCTAAGTCTCAGCAATCAATAAATATGGTTATCTTTTGAGGATTTATTACTCACAATATCCACTTGCAAAATAAAAGCTGTAATATTCTTTCATGCACACAGAACCCTCTAGCCCAGATCCTGACATAAGGAACAAGAATCTTTAAGTCAAAAGCATGTGACAGAGATTTTACACTAAGGAGTGAAGAAAGCACCTTCAGATTCAGAAGCACCTTTCACTCATATAAGCTTAAGGCTACCAAGTATACCAACATTTGTTACAGATCACAGGACATTTTACAGACATCTGCTGTAATTTTACTTAATATCTTGTCTTTATGAAGAATTTGGTCCTTGCTCCCACTTTTATTTCATCACTATTAAATGTGAGTCACAGTCATAGATCAGAATTGACAGATCCTCAACTCAGGTCATGAACAATTAACACAAGATGCTCAAAACCCAGATTTGTGCTATATTCCACTGGATCTGACCCTCCCTACATTTTCATATAATACAGCAGACTGAGACAAGGTACATTGGAAGTGCCATAAACATACTTCTGCACATTCAAAACCAAGAGAAGCAAAGCATATGCACAAGTTTACAGACAGAGATAGTTACACACAGTTAAAAAGCTTGGCCATTACAGACAAAAGCTTGACACCAATTACACTTGTACACATCACACACTCAGTAACAACAGAGTGAAAAGTAGGCTTAATTCTGCACATGACGCTTTCTCTTTCATTTCTTCTGCAGGTGAAACTTAGAGAAATGCTTTGCTTTCACTCAAGTACTTGGCATCCCAATTCTTCTACTTTTCTTAGATGTCATGGTTTTCTTCTTTGTAAACTCATACACAATAGCTCTAAGCACTTTCCTTAAATCTATGAAGATGTATTGGGTTTGCAAGGCCTGTTTTTTGGTAGCAGCAGGGCTACAGGGGTGGCTTCTGTGAGAAGCTGCTGGAAGCTTCCACCATGTCCAGCAGAGCCAATCCCTGGCTGGCTGCAAAGATGGACGTGCCACTGGCCAAGGCTGGGCCAATTAGAAGTAGTGGTAACGCCTCTGTGATCACAGATTTAAGAAGAAAATCAAAACAATGCTGATGGGGCAGTTTTAATTCCAGCCAGAGCAGAGTGGGTGAGAACATGTGAGAGGAACAACTCTGCAGACCCCAGGGTCAGTGAGGAAGGAGGGGCAGGAGGTGCTCCAGGTGCCGGAGCCGAGATTCCTCTGCGGCCCGTGGTGAAGGCCATGGTGAGGCCGCTGTGCCCCTGCAGCCCATGGAGGGCACGGGGGTGCAGAGATCCACCTGCAGGCCCTGGAGGAGCCCACGCCAGAGCAGGTGGGTGGTTGTGGATCCTGTGGGAGACCCATGGAGAGGGGGGCCCTGCTCCCAGGCTGGAGCAGCCTCTCCTTGGAGGACTGCACCCCTGGAGGAGTGACCCACGCTGCAGCAGCTTGAGGGGGGCTCCTGCCCGTGGGATGGACTCAGGTGCAGCAGTTCACAGGGAGCTGCTGCTCATGGGCTGGACTCACGTCAGAGAAGTTCCTGGAGAACTGGCTCCTGTGGGAGGGATTCCACAGTGCAGCAGGGGAAATAATTCCTATCCTTGAGCAACAGGAGAAGCCATGGATGATGGACTGACCCAAACCCCCATTCCCTGTCTCCCTGTGCCACTGGGGTAGAAGGAAGAGCTGGAAAGGAGGGATTGGTGGGGGGGAAGCTGTTTTTAAGGGCTTATTTTACTTCTCATTAACCTGCTCTGATTCTGTTAGTGTAATAAATTTACTTCATATCTTTAAGTGGAGCCTGTTTTGCCTGTGATGGTATTTGATGAGTGAACTCTCCTAGTCCTTAACTCATTACGCCCGTGTTAAATTTTCTCTCCTCTGTTCATCTGCAGGGGGAGTGAGCGAGTGGCTTTCCTTGGGTGCCTGGCATCCAGCCAGGGTCAACCCAAGACACCAAAAATTCTCAACAGAAGTCTTTAAAACTTTTTTTCTGCTGCTTGTTTTACTGAGACAGCAAAGGTAGTTAATGTTTATGAAGAAAGTGAATTAGAGATGTTCCACACATACTTCAACACTCAAAGCACTAGAAGGCCAAGAAATCTTATTGTTTAAGATACTTAGGCATAATACGAAGTTAAAATAATACTCCATAAAGTTTCTTTTTTTATTCTTGTAGAAGAATTCAATCCTACAGTAATTAAAGAGAAATTCAGAAAATAAGATAACCGTATTTAAAAGGTGTACGCATATATTACACCCTAGTGTAAGGCAAATCCACCATGCCACTGCATGCTTTATATTCTAATAGCCTGCAGAGTTATAGACCTACCAGCCATTCTCTCAGAAGCGTAGTAATTTCCAATGACTTCATACTGGATATCAACAGTTGGCACTATATTTGGATGAGTCACTTCTACTGTCAACAAGATGCCCATCAGCAAGTTCACCACCTGAGAGAGATCACAGTTACCTCAAGGTTATTTATTTGCAACAGCTAGGACCTTTTTAATGACCACTAATAATCCTTTATTGCAGTTAAAAATAAACTCTTCCCTTTGCCTATATGTGGGGGGAAAAAAAAAAGAGCCCAACTTACAAATGAATTTCAAGCTGATTTAGTTAAACCACTACCAAAACAACCAGAAGAGCACAGATCACTTGCTAGGTTTAATGAATCACAACTAAATAATTTTGTAAATTAAGGGGATGGGTAAGGTTCATAGGTATTCAAATGTCATAATAAAGCTGATGCTGTGTGATGAATGCACAGATTAATGAATTGGAAACAGTTAAAAAAGGTCATGCAGGTGATGGTCCACAATGAAGAACATTTGGAAAGAATTTCTGCTTTCTACAACAAACTAAGTTGATTAAACACACAAATAAAATACTCGGTTTCTGCCATGTTACAGCTTTAATAAACTGGAGAGAACCATCAGCCTCTACTTCCTAGGTAATTTATTAAAACCTCATCAGTCCTTATCAGAAATGTCTACATAACCACAGGGGAAGTTAAAAAAATTCACACAAAGATCAAACCCCAAAATGTGTAAGCATTCAGCACAGGCTGTGTTCTCACCAGTCCTTCTCCCTCATGCTGCCACTGAAGACTACTTCTGTTGCTCCATTTTGGAACATACCAGAAATGTCTTCAGTAAGAGCTCAAAGAATCAAAAGTAGCTTAGGCCTCTGTAAAATTGCCTTCACAGCATTAATAACGTATTCAAGACTCACAGGGACATAGTTTCTGTTACCAGTATCTGGAGAGACATGCCAAAGGTTGCATAACAAAGAAAAGTCATGATGATATTTTTGAGCTGCAGACGCTTTCCCATCAGTATTCAGTACCATCACCACCGCCACAGCAGGATCTCTTACAATTAGCCTCAGAAGGAAAAAAACCAAACTAGTTTGCAGTTTCTCACAACTTAAGAATATTTGACAGGTATTTCTCCTTCTACTGGCCTGGTTCCAGGAGTCAATGATAGTGGCAAGTCTATGTACAATTACTGAAGATTTCAGTAAGGAGAAAACCTTTTGAGACTCACAGTTCCTATAACTTTTTTCCCCTTAAGGCCTGGGGTCCCCCCCCCACCACCAGGGGTTTAGAGATACTTGGTAATAAACTTGCTTGAACTTTCTGCTAAAAAGAACCCTTTAGTGGAATCAAAGCTGGTAACTTTGCAGAAATGCAATCCATCTCAGCTGGTAACTTTGTAGAAATGCAATCCATCTCATCATATATTACACAAACTTATTATAATTTCCAGCTATTTTGAGATACTTGTACTTTTATAAGGCATTTTATGCCTTGGAATGTAAAATATAGTAGCTAGTACAGCTGGCAGTGAAGAACTATGTTTAACCACTGATATCTTTAGCCTTGAAATGAGCATATTTTCACCCTCACAAGACACTTCCTAAAGGGCATACTGTCAATTTGCTCATCTGCCTCTTGTCTATAAATCTTTTATTTTGCTTCACCATTGGTCACATGTATAGAACACTATAATCTCTCACCTGGTTCATCCTTCTGTACTCTGGCCTTCTGCTCTCAATGAATTTTCAACCTTTCTATTTCCTCCTCTCTGTGAGTGAACTGGGAGTGTTGGAAAATACCTGCCTGCTCTGTACTTGTTTTAAAAACCCCATGACAAGGTTCAGGTCTCTGGCAGTAGAAACACAGATCTCTGCTTTATAAAGCACCAAAGGACATGTTCAATTACAGCTAAGTCATTTATTGCTTATACACAGTCATGAGTTTAACTGCCCTGATAGGCTATCTGCCTCAAGATAAAGAGCAAGCAGCTCTTGACTTAATACAGAAGTATTGAAGAACTCAAATGCCTTGGAATTTTGAGATTGTAATTCCACATGTGTCACTCTTTAAATTTTCATCCTATCATCCTAATTCAGCATACCAAAGTCCTTAGTAATTTCTGAGCGCAGTTCCAAGTATTAAAGGATTATTTTCTCAATCTAAAATGGTGTGCAAGTAAAACAGAAAAAAATTACACAAAATCCAATCTATTACAATCTATGAGACAGAATAAAATTGTATCAAACCAAAACAAATCTGAACAAAACCAAACAACACAAACAAACGTCTGCCAACTGGCACCTCAGGGATTCTAGTACTCCATTACTGCTGTTTACAAATCCATCACAACATTGAGCAATTAATCACATTTAACATATGGATTTCAATTATGAGCTACAGAGACACAGCTTCTATTTTAACTACTTTCATTCTTTCACAGAAGCTTGATAGCAGCAAGACTACAAGGTTTGTTTCAAAACAAACAACGTAACAGGCAACAAAGTTATGGTTTGGACTGTAAAGCATTGTTAGAACTTTTAAGTATATATTCACTGCAAATCACATGTATGTTCACAAACATGGAGGAGTGAGAAAAAAGGTAACTCATGTACACCTCAGCGTAATATGAGGATTAAACCCACCACAACCTGCCCCCACCCCCTCCCCCCCAAAAAAAGCAAAAAAACCCCCCAAAAAACCCCAATCCTGACCCTGACAAGACAGCACTCAGTGGATAGTGCAGTGCTCTGAGATAACACCTCAGAAATCCCAGGAGGCCCCATCATGGTCTTTTTTGCTAGGAAATCAAAAATAGTAACCAAAAAAATTTGCAAAATGCATGTTCAAACTCTTATTCAAGAGATGGTTCCATTAAGATAAAAAAACCTTAATACAGTTTTATGTCTAAGGAGTGTATTTTACTTTTTATATTTGGGACAGCTAAGTTTAACAGTTTGGTGTAGTTTGTATCAAAATTCAAATAGCTGGTAATCAGAAAGTCAGCATTTATTGAAGACTAGTAACAGAAATATTAGCTCCCCAGATAATTAGAACTCAAAAGACTCTGGGTCTATTAACAAGCATTAGCTTTTTAATTAGTGAGTTTTATCTCCGCAGTATACACTTAATGCCTCATGATGTAAGTGCTTCATCTCTCTGGAGGCATGAACATGAAGTCTAAGTTTCCCCAAGCACTCTGAGTGACTTGGGCAAAATCAAGAATTCCTACTTATAATTTGCTTATTTCCTTTTATGAGGGGAAAAGAAGGAAATTGACTTGCACTACTACACTTTCATTTTCCTCTCACTTTTCCAGTATTTTTTCCTAGATGTGTTCCCAAAGGAAAAAAATAAAAACAAAACAAGATGGCATTTGATTTGTTTTGGCTTATTATTATATTGAAATAATAAAAAATGAAAAAGGGTAATTTTAAATTAGGTACTTCAGAGCCTCTAGCACTGTCAGTATTACACTGAGACCAGCTGTATTGCCTCATTTCTGTCAATCTTGTTCAATGAACAAACCATTCCAGGGATCCCCTCATGCTCCTGCTAAGCAGCAGCAGTTGCATCACTGACTCCAGCACTGAAGTCTGCTGCCAGATCGCACCAGTCACTCCCTCCAAAACAATGCTATTGGCTTTTAGACTGTTTATTGAACTCTGATCCCATTTTTGCCAGTGCCGTGTCCATGCTTCCGGTTTCTGGAAAGCGCTTTGCCTAACATGAAAGTTTACAGGAAGAAACAAACTTCAAAGCCACACGGTTGCGATTACGGAGCGAAGAACAAGAAGCTTCTTTTTCCTTCCTACACAGAACAGCAGTGGGTGTTGCACAGCAAACCAAGTTGTATCAGTCCTGGAATTCAAATACAATTCTGCTAGAAATGTTCTTAACTCATCTTTTTGCAAGTACAGTTTTATTTATTCATCACAAACAGCAGCAGCACACGGACTGAAGAATGCTTAAGACACGGTTTGATCACACAACATCAGCAGCAGACATTTTAGAAGATAATGTCCTTGTTTTCTCTGGACTTGCAAAAGCACGTAACAAGGACAGTGACGCAACAGTTTTAGTGAAAAGTTAATTACATGCAAGATTTAAGAGTATACAAATAAGGAAGGAATAAGAAAATGCCTAAAGAAATGGTTACCTAAGAATAACACACATGCATTAAGTAGACAAAATGCTATCTTACTAAAACATCTGGACTAGATTGCTATGAGACTCCATTTTAAGCTGGGTATCAAATTCCTTCAGGACTGCACTGCCCGAGAACACAGTCTATGGAGTAAACAGCAAGATTTTCAGTAACACAAAGTTGTTCTTGAACTAAACTTTCTCCCCCATCAAAAAGCTACCTCCTTCAAAACAAAACACACAAAAAACCCCCACCCCAAAACACAAAAAATACAAACAAAAAATCCCACCAAATCCATAAACCAAAAAATACCACTCGACAAGAAGTTATTACTATTTGTCCCACTCTAACTTACAAGCAGATATTATTGATTTAGAAATCCTTCTCTTAAGAACATGAAAGACTAAGTTAGAGCTATACTTAAATGGTACATTAACATGTCTAAACAATCTGACACATTCTAGGCCATTTTTTTAAAGTTTGGCAACAGGCAGATAAGTTTAATTTTCACTGTCCAAATTGTATTTTACCTTCAAAAAGGTATAATTTTTAGCCGAATTCTGATTTAAAGCATTAGGCAAGACTATATAGGACTTCCTATTAAGACCTTACTGAGCTCAAATAGCCAACATTTGTCAGACTTAAATCTCATCTTTTTCCAGATGACAGACGAGATAAAAATATTCAATGCATAGTTTAACGGAATGTTTGATACACTTGAGAGATACTTTTCCTTAACAGAAAAACGCAGCTATGAAGCGCTCACTCTGCATGCCCCTGCTACCTTGAACTCAACTCTACTTTTCCCTCTAGCAGACCGAGTCTTTGCATCACACGAGATCAAAGCCGCACTCCGCCCCTGGAGCAGCAGCCTCATGGGTGCCCAGCGTAGTTTTTCACCGTCCCCAGCACACACTCAGAAAGAAAGAGGTGCTGCAACCAGGCAACAAGACGAAACAGAAGCACAGTACGAGAGGTAGAAGCTGGAAGTACTACCAGTGGCCACAGCAACACATCCCTGTCCTCCACCCTCAGCAAGTTCCTGGGTTTACAGATACTCCCGCAAATCGCAGTGGGGAAGGCAGAGAGGTGCTTTTGTTCCGTAACAAGGATCACTGATCCCCTACTGTTAACCATTTGTGCTTTTACCTGAGGTACCAGAAGCATATTCTTGAACACCACCCACCAAGGTGGTTTGCAGGTTTTGAAGGTTTCCAAAACAAGCCTGGTTCTCAATACTACAATGGATCTTCATTTTTCTAACTAATGAACAAATGAACTAATAATAGAACTTAATCAGCACCAAGACTTTTTTCCCAACTGCTTTTTGAAAAATAAATAAATATATTTTCCTAAAGTTTTGTTAGATTTCCAACCCCCTACCCTGCTTTCTCTTCCAACCCTCTCTCTCCAGCCACTTTTTTGTTTGACTGTACATTTTTTTGGCCAATTGGAGGAACAAGATGCATAAAAATAAAGAATCTCCCCATACTTGTTGAAAATAAATCATAAATTCTCCGAAGTCAAATCCCCACGCATGTAAAGGCAGTTTCTATGCATGGCTGTTTCCTATCAACACATAAAAATTCAGCATTCTCTGTTTCTTACAATCTGGGGAAGGGTAAAGGAGAACACAGGCTTTGATAACAGCTGAAGGAAAACAGAAAGGCTATGATGCAACTTTTGTAAACTATCCTCTCATTTTTACTGCCCACAAGGGTAAGGGGAAGGAAAGATTAGGAAATCACTTCAATAAAGAAGAGCTCAGGTCCTCTTTAAGGGAACTAGGGGAAGTTAGGACTCCAGGCCTTTAACTTGCTGGTACTGTTTTCACATTTCTATTTCACCCTAGTTCAGAACTCTAATTTCAGCTCCACTTTCACAGCTCTTTTTCGAACAGAAAGCACTCACCAGTCAAAAAACAGGTGTTTTAGGAGCCAAATTTGTTTCCATTACTCCTCAATCACTGTGTTGAGAACAGACTATGGAATAACCAGGAATATCCCCTGCCACAAAGCGCTTCAGAAAGCAGAAGAAATGCTCATTTTGGAGACACTTATCTTCCTCTCAGAGGTTACACACCACTCAGGGGTACCACATCCTATTCTCCTATAACATACCCCAAATTCCTGTCTCCCGCAACTCTCCTCCCTTACCAAGGCCACGCTCAGTACTGTTTAAAAGTCTAAATCCCTCCAAACCAAGAACGGGAAGAGTAACGCAATCCCTCTGAGACGCAGATTAAAACGCTCTGAACTTTCCCTTCACTTTCTTTCTCCAACCACAGCAACAGAGGCTGCGGAGGGACAACACTGCTTACTTAGCAAGCGCGAAGTAGACACCGGAAGAGAAGACGGAGCCGAACCCCGCCGAACCCCTGGAAACCCCCTCGCGCAACTTCCTCCGACCCCCTCAGGAAAGGGAACAACTCCCAGGGCGATGGGAACGGGAACCCCACGGCCCCTCGGGAAAGGGAACAACTTCCCGGGAGAGCGGAGCGGGAACCCCACGGCCCCTCGGGAAAGGGAACAACTCCCCGGGAGAGAGGAGCGGGAGCCCCACGGCCCCTCGGGAAAGGGAACAACTCCCCGGGAGAGAGGAGCGGGAGCCCCACGGCCCCTCGGGAAAGGGAACAACTCCCCGGGAGAGAGGAGCGACCGCGCGCGCTGACCCCCCACCCCACCAAACCCCCGCGCACGCGCGCTGTGCACGGCCCCTACCGCCGCCCACTCAGCCGCCAGCCGCCCCCGCCTCTCACCATGTACCAGGTGCCCAGGATGATGGTGCCGGTGCGCACATGGCAGCAGCCGCAGCAGCGAGTGCTGTAGAAGCGATCACGGCTCCGCTTGAACGTCATGGCGGCAGCGCGACGCTCCGACCGCCACAACCACCGGCCGCCCTCTCCAGGCCGTTCCCGAGACCGAGGGCCGTAAAACCCCTCCCCCTCGTCACCCCCGCGCTGACCAATCAACCGCCGAGGGACCGTAGCGGGGCGGACCTGAGTTGTCGCGGCAACGGATGATTGGCGGCGCCTCGGACCAATCACGACAGCCGTGGAAGCGACGCCCCGCCTTCACCTGCGGCGGCAGGGCCCGCACCTGAGGAGAGGGCGGTGCCCTTCCCGTCGTGTTGGGTTTCGCCAGCGCCTTCCGCCGGCCCTCAGGCGGTGCCGCTCCTTGGGTCTGGCGGGGACGTGTCCTGCCCTGCTCGTCTGGTGCTTGGGGAGCAGTTCGTCGTGCTTCCCTAGACTGTGTCGGTGCAGGAGGCTGAAGAGCTGGAGCTCGGCCATCGGCGAGGCAGCAAAACCTTGCGGGGAAAGCTGCCTTGTCCAGTGACCTCCTCCTGTACTGGGCGCGGCTGAGGGGCGACTCGAGTCCTGCGGCCAGTCCTGGGCCCCCCAGTTCAGGAAGGACATTGAGGTGCTGGAGCATGTTCAGAGAAGGGCAATGGAGCTGATCAAGAGTCTGGAGCACAAGTGTGATGAGGAGTGGCTGAGGGAGCTGGGGGTGTTTAACTGGGAGAAAAGGAAGCTCAGGGGAGGCGTTATCGCTCTCTTGGTGGGGGTCGGCCTCTTCTCCGAGGCAGCCAGCGACAGGATGAGAGCACATCGCCTCAAATTGCGTTGGGGAGCTTTAGTCTGGACATCAGGAGGAATTTCTTCACTGAAGGGTGATTAGACATTGGAATTGGCTGCCCACGGAGGTGGTGGAGTCACTATCCCAGAGGTATTTAATGAAAGACTGGATCTGGCACTCAGTGCCACGGTCTGGTTGACAAGGTGGTGTTAGGTCAGGGGTTGGATTCGATGATCTCAGAGGTCTTTTCCAACCTAATTGATTGTGTAATTATGAAACAACCCTTAATTCCAAAACAAAAACCATGAGTAAGTAATGTCTCCGATGTCCTGGTTCCGGCCAGGGCAGGGTTAATTTTTGCAGTAGCTAGGAGAGAGCATGGCTAGGACCAGGTGGAGGTTATTCTATCCCGTCTCACATCACTGGTCATTGCCGGGAACAGGAGGGGAAAAGGGTGTTTTTCCTGTCAAGAAAACATGGAGGAGGGAGCCAACTGGTATTGTCTGTTGCTGAGGGGTGGGTTTCTTACCTCTTTGATGTTTCCAGTAAATTGTTGTGCCTCCAGTTCTCAACCCCATCCCACCACAGCAGTACAGGGGAAGGAGAGTAAGGGAGAGCAGTGAGTGGTTTTGAAGAATCTTGGCAGGGGTCCTGAATTGGGGAGTACCATTCCTAAACCACAACACCTGAGCAGAGCCTGAAAAGGCCTGCTTTGAGGTACTGTCGACATCCCACGGCTTTTGCTGAAATTCATCCAGTTCTGTAAAAGGTTTAGTTCACATGAACCCTTTTCCTGTTCTTTTGCATTAAATTGGGGAGTTAAAGAATAATATAAAGAATAATATTAAGATTTTGTTACATGCTAAGAGGACATGACATCAGAGACACAACAGAAGAGGTGAAATTTAGTCTACAGGAGGGCTTTACTTCTTTGGTGAGTTCAAGCCCCTGTTGGCGAGTGGATAATAGAAATGCTTCATTAGTTCCACTGAAACGTGCAGGTGCTGCACATGTTAATACATGTTAATTAGAATGTGTATAAATCCAAGTGCTGTCTTCATATGTGTATGTGATACAGGGTTTCTCCATCCCTTAGACACACAGAATCCCGTTCCCACATGGAACAGGACCTATGAACTTTTGTGACCCAAAGGTTTCTGAAGATGTGAGCTGTTGATACAGAAATGCAGACAGTTTGTTTTAACCTTTTACTTGCAGCTGCAAGTATTTCCTTCTTGGCAGTGTACAATCAATTTGAGACACTCACAGAACCATAAATATTTGCTGCGCATATAAACACCAAGATGTATGTCAGTATTAATACTGAGGTTTTTCATTCTTAACAATGAGAAGGTAATGAGGGTGACTGTGCTTGTCCTTTTGATATATTCCAGACTGTACAATTAACACATTTTATTGTTTTAGCTGCTTAGTCTGTTTTTAAATGTGAGCTGTTGCTGAGTTGTTTGAAATTATTTACTTAAAGGCTTTAAAATTGACCTTTTTATTTTAAATCCACTGTGTTCCATAGTTGATGTTTTTCTTCCTTAGGGTATATTTCATTTTTGAATAAACATGTTGTAAGTGCTGCTAAGATGGTTGTAATGATCCTATTATAAACTATTGTTTGTTTCTTTAGTGCTCCTAATGTTCTCAGACCTGTACACAGACGCCTATTTATCAACACTCTGATTTAATGTAGCAAAAAGGTACTAATTTTAATCAATATGTATTCGTCCATGTAAATAAATAGAAAAAGAATGTGCATTTTGTTGTAATCAGTAATTTTTAAAATCGGTTTTCTCACAGACAGCACGTTGGGAAGCCTAAGCCAACTATTCCTGCTGCCTGCATGCCTGAATTGATTACATTGTTCTGCAGAGCTGAGAGATTCTCCCTCCTGTTGGTCTGTCCCTCTGTGAAACAGGAATTCACAGGACTAGAATGAGTCAGAAGTGAAAGCAGGAGCTGCTCTCTCAAAGTTTGGACATCCACTTGGAAACATCTAGATCCCAGTCTTAGTTCACGTGATTTGTGAGGGCAAGTGTTCTAGCTAAGATCTTGCAGTTGGACACTGCTTTTGCTAAGATCACTGGCAGCTCTCATGTCAGGCGTGGATTTTCAGGGCTATTTTCATGAGATGAAAGAAATTGTAATTAAGTGTTCATATCTTTGTCAGCCAGACTCAGAATAAAAATTGATGCAATTCCCTTGAGCTTCACTGCTTGTTATACCCTGCAAACAACGAAGATACTGGGGAAAGTAATGTGAACCTCATTTAACATCACAAAGAAGCTTTCCACAGCAGGATAGACTGATGTGGAACTATTGAATTGGCATAAAAAACCCTCTCAATTTTCTCCTCCTTTAAAAAAACCCAAAACGATTAAAAGAGCATTTTGAGAATGATTGCATTGTTTCTTGTACTTGAGGGAAGAGATAATAGGCTAATGATTTTAATCCTACCATCTCTGAAAGATTCCAATTCTTCCATGCCACAAGCAGCCCAGATGACCTCAGGCAAGACACTTCCTTCTTGCTGAGCCTTAATTCTCTCCTTTTTGCTAGTTCAAAGAGGATTTGTGAGGCTAAATATATTAAAAACTCCAAGGGGCTCAGCTTACAGTCATGACAGCCAGAGAAAAATCTCAGAGAGACCAAGAATACTAGTGATAAAACTTCCTCACAAATAGCAAAAAGACCATGGCATGGAGGACCAAATCATCCATAACAGTAAGAGCAGGAAGCCCTACACAGATCTGCAAGTCAGAAGCAGCTGCAAAAGAATGATTGGGATTCCTTTACCAGCATGACACTTTAACTCCTTCCCTCTCAGCAGGTAGGAAGGGTTTGACATCGTGGTGTTCCTCATTAGCCAGACTAGTCAGGGCTTTCAAAACCCATGTCTAGACAGGAGATTTGCACTTCTGCCTTGAGAGAGCCTGGCAATGTTTAACCAAACACAAATTAGTTTTGGATAATCATATTTTAATAAGGTGACAGCAGAACAGCTAGGATCAGGTAAATGAGAGATCAGGCTTCAACTTCTTCAAAACTTTGAAGTCCAACACTTGCAAGATGTCAAAACACTGCAGCACTAAGTATTTTCTGCTAATTTTTGTTTTTTCCTTCGGTGCCATTCTTCAGCCTATCCTTGGCTAGAATGTGGTTTAATGCTGTAACCATGCACTGAACTGTTGCCAGGATGGCAGTATTTTGAAGAAGAAGGTGCTGTTCTGCTTCAGTATTTGCTCTGTTGTGTGAAGGGAAACCTGCACATGAGCTGATAATCATAAGTAACCTCCTTAGGCAGAGTTCATATCACTTTATAATGAAAATATTGTCCTGATTGGAGTTGGGGAACTAAGGCATAGTGAGATGAACTGATTTGACCAACACCCCTAAAGGTTAATCAAAGTTCTAGGAACCACAAGCAAGTCTTGTCCATTGGCTTCTTTGCCAGGCAATAAAAGGTGCAGTACAGGACATGTTGGAGCTCCTCCATCCCAAATGGAAGGCACTTGACTTTGAGGGCAGGAACAAGTTACTTTTATGTTTTTTTCCTATAACTTTATGCATGTGCCTGCTACTCTGCATTCTAAAATTGAAAAAAGGAAAAAAGAGGAAAGGTTACTTAGCTTCTCAGACTTGATTGTTTTCCATGCTGAATGACCATTTTTAAATTAGAAAAGCAAATTTTTTCAACATCACAGAGATATAGAGACTACAATATATAACACCGGAGACACCCTTACCAGAATTTAGAAAAACCCATAGAACTGGTGCAGAAGGTGTGAAAAATACCCAGGCTGAAAGCATGGTTGACTTTCTGCTTCCATAAAAAAGATAAGAATGTACTAGAGTAAAAGCAAAGTATTAACATATTAATGAGAGGGAAAAAACTCTCATGTAAATTAGTCAGGGGGAAACTTTCCTGTTGATGACTCACACAGAAAAACCATAGATATCCTGAAGTCAGTGTTAACAAATTTTACCAGCCTTTTTCTTCAAGACGAATTCTGCTGGAAAAAAACCTAATTTGGAGGATCAGTGGTTTCTTGTAAGAGAGGTAAGAAAGTAATAAGAATGTATCACAATGAGTTTTGTGGTTATTTAATTTTACTCGTTTATTGAATTAATCAACTTCACTTTGGGATTCCTAATATATGTTCCAAGCTTCTGTACTATTTGTTCTAGTTGGTTGCTGTTAACAATATGAATTATCTTTTACCAGTATGAGTCACTTTAACTCAGTTCCAAACCTTTTAAACTCAGATGGATCAGAAGGTCAGGGTTAGAAAATGAGCTAAAATATGACAGCATGATGTAAAATTTCTCTAAGTCCAGGACTGTGTTTCTGGGTTACTGGCTGTACACTCAGATTTTCTGAATCTCAAACATTGAATAAAAATTTTTGTCTTCATTTAGAGTATCAAAATCTGCTAAACTAGAAGAGCTGTGGTTCATTTATAGCAGCCTCCACACAGCTGAGGAGCTATGAAAATGTCTAAAAATAACACGATCTAAAATGGTACTTGCAATTTCAGTTATCTCAGTGCTTTCACATGAATAACAGTGAGTACTGGAAATGGAAAATATCCTGTACTCACGGGCAGCCTCCCCCTTCCAGCCCTGAGCCCGGACTTGTCCCTCCATAAATCTTGGCGGGGTGAACAGGAGGACCCCGAGGACCTGAACATTACCTGCTCAGGGAAGCAGGAAGTTGCCTTCTGGTGGTTATTTCTTTACACGCTGGCTCTTTGACTGGGTTTGCAGTTCAGGATGCCAGCAGTGATTTCCAGGAGGAACACTGTGGCAGGCAGCTATTGCTGCCAGAAGAGCTCAATAAAGCCGTTTATCACGTGTCTCTGTTACATGCACTACACGGAACCACCACCAAAGGAAAATCATGCATGCGCCAGAAGGCGCAGGGAGTTGTTTCTTAGATCAATGCATTAGAGTGTCTGTTCAGTATGGGGGAACCTTTCCTTTGCAGGAACATCTGCAGGGCTGAATGCCAGGGATGGCACATACTGGAAAGTTCATTTTGCCTTGAAAAGACCCCTGGGTCTGGTTCAGTACAACCACGGGAGAAAGACAAGGTTTCTTATATCTCTGATCTTTGTAGCCTGTGACTTGAAAACCCTTTCTCCTCACAACATCCAGCCACCCTTAGAAAATATTCAGTGTTACCGAGCAGGCCCACGTTGCGAGCATAGTAAAGAAATTATCTCCTGCCAGGCCCTTAGCATATCTACCTGCTACTTGGCTTGTGCAGATATGTTGGCTGTGCCACCAATCTGAGGATTGGGTGGGACCTTGATAATTATAGACAATGACAATGATCAGTTATAGATAATTATGGAACAGCAGGCCAAATTCCTCTCTGCAGTTGCCCCATATAACCCTGGCAGTGTTAGAACATGGTTTGAGCGTGAAGCAAAGCTTCACCCTCTGCATCTGCATCCTGCTGTCTGCCTGCGAGTAAACACAACTTTGTAGGTCAGGAGTTCATAAGTTACATAATCAGCACATCTTAATGCCTGCGATACCATGGACTCAACATGTATGGATACAGCTCTATTATTAGGGATATAGCCAATCTTCCACCTTCAAGAGACTGCCCACAAGAAAGAGCATCATTACAAAAATAGAACAGACTGAGTTTAAGTGAAAGTGGAAACTTAAAGTTGTGTATTTCATCATTTACAGCTGCTGCTGTAACAATTAATTGCTTGCTCCTAACCAGATCATAGATGTTTGCCAGCCACACTTCATCCCACCTCCCACACTGTGACTGCACCAGAGGCTTGATTTTCAGTCACTGGGCTGTTTGCAGGCACAGGGAGAGCTTTTGGTTGTTCCTAAGGCATGTGCCTCTCAAGCAGCTAATAAATTGCTTAGGAAAAAGGCAGGTGGTGCCAGCTGGACCTGACCCATGAACTGGCAATTAAACTACACTGGGTTGTTGAATGACCAGAGAGAGGTTACTCTTGATTTACAAGGGACAACATTCAGCTACAGCTCAAGCAATGCCTGAGCTTGTTGTGGGGATGTTGAATCTTCTGTCTGACGATTTACACTAGTCTCCAGCTAGCAAAGATCAGAGACTAGAAGAGTGCGCACATCTAGCACATTCATTTAACCTTCCCAGAGCCAGGCTGGTGATCTACACAGCCTCACACAAGAGGCGGGAAAACATGTCTTAAAAGCACAGAAACCAGAGAGTAAGCTGAACATGCAGTGATGAACAGGAATTTCTTCAGGAATTCAAAGGTCTTCTTTCCAAAGCATCTGCACAGACCGTTCGTTCAGTCTCTGAAGCATGGGAAGTGAAAGAATGGAAGTTGACAGCAGTTTGTAAGAGCTTTTTGTTTTGGTTGGTTCTTTTAAACTCAGTTCTCTCACTGAAGAACACTTTCCCACCCCTGGGAGCCTGTGCAGCAGAGGCGCTGGGGGATGTGGTACGGGAAGGCTCCAGGCACTGCCACAGCCGTATCAACCACGCGGCTCGCAACACACCCTCCTAAGTGCTGACAAAACAGAGGAATCGCAGATGCATGCTGTACATTGCCACCCAATTTGCCCTGAAATGTGCTTTTCAATTACTTAGAAAAGCCTACAATCAAGAGTATTTAGTTGTAGAAGTGTATTTTTTTTTGCCTACATTAGAATGTGGTATTAAATAATGTGGTGCTGTAACCTACTGAGCGCATCTGTATTACTGTGATGACTTCCCAGAGGTGAAACAGTGGAGCCAGAAGAAAAATGCAGGTCTCCAGACACCACTGATGTCAGTAAGAGGGATACTGAAGAATTTGACAGAAAAACAGTAATATAATGTGCTGCTGCTTGTCATCAGCACCACAGTCAACCTGTCAGTGTTATAAGTCTGGATTGTTCTTTCATCCCAACAACAAAAGAATGTCATGAGAATTTCCTAAGCATGGAAGAGTTCAGATGAAGGGAATCTCTTAAAAACATTTATAGTACCTTGAAAAAGCTTGAAAATGAAATTGTTTTAGCCAAAAACACATGCTGTTACTCACACACATACAAATTAAGTAAAACTTCTCAGGAGTGTTGGGCTTTGGACAACAGTTTTCATTTTTTATTATAAAAACAGTGACATTTGAAATACTGAAAAATGTTCAAATAAAGCATAATTACAAAGACATCAAAAAGTTTGCAGGCAGATATAGAGAAAAAAGCAGAAGAAATCTGGAGTCCACCAATTTCGTTAGCTTCTCTTTATCTTTTTTTTCCTTTCTGTCTTTTTTGGATGACAGAGGTTATCTTCAATGCTAAGCAAAGACCATGGGCAACATCCTGGCCCCAATCAGGTCAATGAGTGTTTTCCATTTGCTTTAGAGATAGCAGAACTTTGCTCATTACCCACATACTCATTAGCACATATTCTAAATCCTGAACTTGCAGTACCTGTTCCTCCAGTGAGGCCGTGTATTTTCTTGTTATGCATCTGGTCCAAATCAGTTACTTCCCAGATAAAAGCTCTTTGGTCTATTCAGTCCATTCATAAACTGCCAATATTTCGCCTACACTGAGACACGAACACCGAGATGTGCAGCTTCTAGACAGTGGGCTGCTAAGTGGCATCAGATAAGACTACCTCTCCCCTGCCTGTCTGAAACAACGCTGCTGTGCTAAATTTCAGGGCACACTGTACAGCTAGCTACCCCAAAAATCACAGCACAAGAGAACTGCCCTTCAACACATAGTAGCTAAACTCTAAACACAAATACATTGCCGCAGGTAATTGCTTCTCTGAAGGGTACAGCTGCTTTGACAGCTATGCAACAGATGAAGGCCATCAGGGAAAAGTGTTGAGCTGCAGGTAAAGCTCAGACAAGCTGGGATCAGGGATGGGGTGGCTGTGATGGCAGAAGCACAGAGCTCTCCTCTGAGTCCATGATGCAAACAGGAGTGCGGCTGCGGCAGTGTAAAGCCACGGACACCCCTGGTTACTCACTGTCCTAGTGAAATGAGTTTCACAGCATCAGCCCAAAGCCTACAAATGTGCACACATTTAACATGCATTAGGAACCCTCCCACACCATCTCCAAAGGCACGGAGTCAAATGCAGATGGAGATTTGAGAAACACTATCTCATCCTTCAAGGCAGCACTTCTGGGATGGGTCAGGCACAGTCTCAGGACCATCTGAAGAAACCCTTCCAGCTACCACCAAAGCTGCAGCTCCTCTAGGAATAAAGGGCTTCTGCTTTTAGTGGTATCAGTTCAGCATTGTTTATAAACCACAGTATTTAATTGTAACACATTCTCACTCTCCTCCATACTATGAGCCCTATGACAAGGAGAAATACACACTCTTCAATAAATACAAAACTGACATTTTTAAAAACTTCATTCACAAATTTAGTTTATATTAGAATATTCAAGTGACAAAATGATAAAAACTTCCAAACATCAGAATAAGAAAAATTATTTTTAAAAGTTACCTCGGTCTACTATAAGTACAAATGCAACATGCTTTGGACACACAGACTTTAAACTTTAGCCCACCATGAAATCCAAGGAGAGAAAAGGGCTTAGATCATCTTTGCAAACAAGTTTAAAGCCTCCTTTAGAAATGTTCCCTTGTGGAGCAAGCTAGTCTGATGTGGGGTAAAAAGTATAAATATAGTAAGGTACAAGGCAAAAGTATGACTATAGCAGCCAACAAGGATTTAAAAGAGTTAGGAGGTTTGAGAATGATCCATGTTGTTCTCCCTTTGTCTCTGAACAGTGCTTTCTTCTGTACATTACCAGCCTGTCGATGAGTACCTATGCAAAAATGCCAGAGGAGACCAGACTAGCTGGTGAATCCTCCATGGGACCAAAGTACAATCACAGTCAGCCCAACTATTTCTACAATGGCATAGAACACTACAAGTTGATGAACAACGTGACAGCAAAAAACTGAAAGGACTTGATGCAACCACTCAAACCCCATTCAACAGCTTTTGATCAAGGGCAGCAGCTCGCAATGAACAGCCACCCTGTTTCAAAACCACCTCCTGGGCACAGCCTGCTCCCTCTCTCTGTTCTCTCACACATTCACGCTCTCTGGCTCACTGCTCCTCTTCTCCTCTTCCTCTCGCTCCGAGGTCTCCTAGAGCCCCTCTTTGCTTTGGGCTCAGCACGGCATCACAGAAAGCAGAATCCTTGCAGCTCATCGGCATGTCTGCCCCATCGAGTTGTCACTCTGGCAGCTACACAGCTCCCTCAAGTCTCTTTCTTCATTTTCTTCCTCTTCCTCCTCTCCTTTTTTCCAGGTACACCTGCCATACAAACAACAGGGGCCAGTGCAGAAATCTTCCACGTGCAATCACATCCCTGAGAATTGCTGGGTTTTTGCCTGATGAAGGGGATTTAAGGGTTCATAGATTAATTTTACAAGGGCCACCTACTTTTAAGGGCAATCCAAAGTCTTGTGGAGGACTCTGAATCAGTTTTTTAGTGGGCTCTGACACACTCATACATACATTTGCTTCTGTTTCATGTTGAAAAGCACTGTGCAAAAATTACTGTCACCAAATGTAGTAGTAACTTTGCTCAGTAACTCTGAGCAGGAACAGGTATTTGTCACAGAAAAGTCTCTGAGTAGTACAGAGCCTCTCAAAGATTTAGCACATACAGCTAAAGGAGAAGCATTTCACATATTCACTTAAAAATGCATTTGTGAACACATCTCAGATTACACATTATTCTGAAAATTCCTCAGATGTGCAAAAACAATCGCTTACCGTTACTGGGTGAATTACTAGCAACGTCCAAGGATTTTTTGAAGGAAACACAGACTGCATCACTGCTATGCTTTGTAGACACCAAGTCCCTTGGGCCTTCTTCCATCCTTGTTTGCAAACCTTGCTGGGGCTTAATTGAAACAATATGCTTTATTAAGCATATGAGTTAAACAAAGCATATGCAAGTACAAAATATGAGAGAAAATGTCATTATTGTGAGGCAGTTAAAGAAACTGCAGGACCAAATAATTTTTACATGATTAGAATATTCTGGCATGTCATCTACCTACCTCCTATTTATTTGTTTTAGAGGTGATTAGTGTTGAAATTGTCTTGCATTACCATTTTTCCCCTTGCTTCTGCCAGTAAACAGAAGAGGAGCAAGAAATATTGAGATGAAAGTACTGTAATTGTGTAGTGACACTGAAGAGTTAGATGTGCCCAGTCCACTAAATGGCTGCAGTCCACAGAAACACTGGAGGTAGCACAAGGAGTGTAATGAGCAACTTTGTGGATCTGGATTCATTAGTAATTTCATTTTTTTATATGTCCGTCTCTGAAGGATGAGCTTCCATAGCAGCAGACACCAGCAGCTGGGACTGCCATGAAACACAAGCTCCTTCTGACCCGTCATAAACATGCCAGAAGAATCAATGCTGTCCTGAGGAGTCTGAACAGCACTGTTAAGATTATTCATTAAGGTACGTACAAAACTAAACCAACTAATTAGATGTGCAAGAGAGAGAGAGGCATGACAGCATCCTGGGAACTGATGGGATATCCTAATGACTATGTGGGTTGTGGTCAGTGAGGTAGATAAAACCTATTCCTTTAAATTGGGAGCATCTGGAATTCAGGGAGCAAAATTGTCCTGAGGATCATGAGAGATCACAGTGGGTGTGAGGGGAAGACAAATGATTTAAAAAAAAAAAAAGCAGCTGTACATGTCCAGAAAAACATCTTTGTGACAAGTGAATGAAATACAATTGGGATATTTTTGGGGGGTCCCCTCCATTTCTCATTTCACTGAGCAGTAAGGACATGACAGCCAAGGACTGGTCTAAAATCCAGTCAAAACTCTGTTTCTATGCACTTCCCATCCTAAATGAATTGACATTCTCTACAGCCTTTCTCTGTTGCACTGTGAGACATTTTTCTCTCAATAAGCTTTCCACAGTGGCCTTGTTTTATCTTCACTGACTTTTGGGAACCACCTTTTCCTTACTGTTATTATCTCTGGGTGACCTTCAGCTGTAGATGAAACACAGTCTGATTGTACACTAAACTTGGAGTGCATCTGGCTTTAATCATGGAAGAAAAGATTTTTAGGCAGATGCATTCCAAGTTCAGTGCACAACATTCTGTACTGCAGAATCAAACTCTTGTAAATATGTTAGGGAATACCATGTTGCTACACTCCATTGTTCACTGTGCTCACTCTTCTTTTATGGGAAGACAGGGAGAAAAGAGAAGAGGAAGCTCGAAAACAGAGAGGACGAAAAGTCTCCCTTAGGTCACAACATCCTAACAGAGAAGACATCGCCCTCTGCTCTTGGAAAACCAAACACTATTCTTGGAATATGAAATACTCACATGTCTCAGTCCAGCTCCACACCTCGCTTCCTTCACTTCCATTTTCTTCTTCTTCCGCTGTGTTTTGCTTTCGAGTCCAGAAAGGCAGAAATGAATGCCTGCTTTGCCTTTTGGCAAATCCTGAAAGCATGAGAGATTTTGTAAAGAGGAATCCTGGGACAGCTGATTTTTGAGTTTTTTTCAGGAAAACTGATTACCTCTGGGAGTGTGTGCTGACAGTGTACAAGCAGGGTCATCTCTCTGGATAAGATGCACACCTTAGCTTAACACAGCTCTTTGCAAAAAGCTCAGCATGCTCTTCCCACTGCTGCCCAAGAGGAACATTTCCCTGGGCGTCTAGAAAGCATTTAAACAGCAAGACTTCTGCTTCTGTGTCTTCACCTAAGCTACCACTGTATCACTATCACCAAACCCTCTTATCAGCAAACTTAAATAAATATGTCCCAGCCGCCTGGGATGCTGTGAAGGCTGTGTCAGCTGTGGACTCCACACCCCCATTAAGGCCCAGGTATTCAGCAAGGTCAACAGCAGCAGAAAGAGTTCATTCTTGCAGGGTGGCAAACACCCAGTGTTTGCTGCTCAGGACAGCAATGCCACCTGGATGATGAACTCCCAGAACCAACCAACTCCCTCCAGCCCATCTCGCACATCCTGCAAGTGTGTCCCTCAGCTCCAGCTATCTCAAACAGGTCAGGGAGTAACCGTGCCAAGCACCTCCTCCCAGTGTGAGAAGGCCCCCACAACCCGAGCAGCCTGGCTCCAGGGCTGGACTGGAGGCCCCAGCCTGGATGAGACTGACCCCAGTGGAGCAGGTCTCCCTTGGCCATCAACACTGCTGCCTCACCTTCTTCTTCTCATCCCCTGCCTGATGCTCCTCATCTCCAGTCCAGTTTCCCCACTCTTCCGTGGGAGCCTTCCAGTCAGAGTCCACGTCAATCACTGAAGGGTCACCTTTTAGGGCAAGTGTACAAATGAGTTATGTTCAAATGCATACAACTTCCCGGCCTCACACGAGTAGCACAAATGCTGCAAAGAATACCTGTCATCTTCCTGCCTGCCTGTGGGATGTCTGGATGTCAATGCATGCACATGTCTTAAATGTATTAAAACATTTACGAATTTATTAAAAGAATGTATTAAGACATACACATTGACTACCAACTCATAATTAGTGGTTGCACTCTTCAGGACAGGAGCAAAATTAAAGAAGGGCAGAAAAAAACATACAGGAACAAAAGCCCTTCCAGCCTGCACTTCAAGAAAACAAGCTTTACAAAACTAATAGCGTGGCTTGTAGAACATTTTCTTTTAATTTTATGGAGAAGGATTGAGGCATATCCAGAAACATTAGCAGACACAGCAGTGTCTCTTCAATTCACTGCAACACACCATCCTCTGGGCAATTATTTGTATGGAAGAGTAACATTAGCAAAGGATTTATGCTTTCGTTAATGCTCTCATTCATGTTTTCCTTCATATAAAAACCAGAGCCAAGTACATTCTTAGCTTCATCTTCCTTTCTTATTTTCTTTTCTTGAATATAAACCAGAAAAGCACCATCACAGCATTGATTTTCAAACCTCCCTAACGTGCAACTCTAAACAGGCATGAAGTAGCTAACACCTACCCTGCATCACTTCTGGTCATTCCATGAGGGCTAGGCAAAAAACTTTATAAAATCTTTTAGGTTTCTGTATCTTTCAGCATCTGGTACCTTTGAAAATCTGGCTGCAGGCCCTCAGCTGCCTCTCCACAAAGCACTGGCAAACTATCCTCAGGCAAGAAGGCAAAACAGACCCGTTTAATTCCTTTACCCAAACTGAATGAGGTGCAAAAAAGCAGACAAATCAGCATAAGATGTTGAAAGGACTACTTGATTATTTTTTAACGATTTGAATGTAACAGTCTTAAGCCTTCCCCTAACAGGGAGAAAGATTTTGGAAACACAACATATAATAATAACTCTTAGCTGATTACTTTTCTTAAAAAAAAAAATCCCAAGCCGGATGGAATAACTTCTATTTGAAGCAGGGCCAAAACCAAAGCATGCTGGGAATGATAAATGAAAACAGTTTCCAAAAAGTTGCTCTGACCAGTTTACTGCCAAATGTTTTAAACATGATTATAAACATTGTTCAAGTTTCTCAGTTTAAAATCCATGCCCTCTATACAGACAATATGTCTTTTCTTCTTCAAAAGGGATAGGAACAATCAATTTTGAATGCATTCCCCAAAAAAATTCCAGTCCAAAATAGAGTTCAGTCTCCTGCTGCAAGGCAGCAGCTCTGCTGATGGATATTCCTGTGGGTGTGCAAGCAAAACAGATCATAACTTAACACATGGGAAACCACAACTGTTGTTTTCACCTTTTAACTTCTGATCTCTCAAAAAGTGCATTTATGTAAATACTTTTAAACATGAAAATAGTTTTGATGACAAACTGCCTGCAGTGGGCTTACATTCTTGCTTCACCCTTGTGGGCATGAAACTTGGCCACACAGTGGTGACTCTGCCTCATCCAGAGTTACTCTTTCCAAAGCATTGTGTCCTGGGGGTGTTTAAAATCAACTCAGAGTAAAATTAAGGGCAATATAAGATTCTTTACAATTTGCAGGATTTGATGGAGAAATCGGATTAAATGTACTCGTCCCAAAGCTCTGGCTTAAAACCTCTCCTCTTGTGTAGCATATTTCCCTTCTACAGTGACAACTCTCCCAATGTCTTTAAACTTTGAATACTCTCTAGTATTTTGAGATCAGCAACTGATTCTCCTCAGGTCATCAATTCTCTCATAGGCTAAAACTTATCAGTAACTCTTGTGAACATGACCACTAAAAGGAATGTGCCATGCAGCAGCGGGTCCCGCTGCTCCCCGTGTGAGTTTAGCCCTGACAGAGGTGATATCTCTCTCCACGTAGATATAGACCAACATCTTGACAATTCCTGCTGTTAATTTTTACAAAAGCAATGCTGCTAAATGCCATTTTCTAACTAACTTCTTGCTTGCAACCCACCTCAGACCCCAGCAACTCCACCCAGACAAAGGTGTACTTTGCTGTTGGCAGCAAACATTTGCAGTGTGTGTTTCAGGGCCAAGGCTGTTTCCATGTACCCCATGCAATGAAAACACTTTTAGTGCCTGAAAGGCACTACAAAGGCATCTTCAAAAATCAGGGAGGCTGGCTGCCAGCAACTCTGCAGACAGAAAGTCCATCCCAGCACCAGCCACCTGAATTCCCTTGGTCTCCAGTGTCTCTCCTGTGTAATGCCAGGGAGCAGCTGGCTGCGCCCTCGGGGGTGTTGGGGAACAGGCAAACAGGGCCCCACAGCAGTAGGGTCTGGTGGAAGGGGACAGTCAGCAAGTTCTCTGTGCCTGCTGATAAATAGGGTGGAGTACAGTACTGTACAGGCTGAACCTAATTATCTGGCCTGGAAAATGAAACTGGAAAGTACCACAGCAAAACTCAGTCTGTATCACTGAGGAAGGAATTAAAAATTTTCTAATCCAGAGCTGTGCATTTGTATTCTCATCTACCAGCATCTCTCTTGGCATGCTGTCCCTCAATATGAGCAGAAACCTAAGAGAGGTTCATCTGGCAGGGCAAACCCCTGAGTAGGCTGCATATTGTTCACGGTGCTGAGTCTTTCTGTGGCTGCTGTGCAAAATCCATCCCTTTGCAAAGAGTGGTTGACTGTGTAATGAGCATAGTCCTAACCCAAATCCTTGCCAAGCCATCACCTGTAGACCAAGTATAATACTTGCAGTTCAAATGGATATATAACTTCCAGTCTAAAGCTTGCATTTCTGTGTTGCAGGACAAAATTATTGCTATCAATACCTGGGTGAAGGAGTCCCTTATTTGGCACTTTCCTTCAGCATAATTCAGTAGAGGCAAAATATCAAATAAATCCCAGACTAAGACTTCTTTTAATGGGAAGAAGCTACTGATTCCCATAAAACAAAGGAATTAAAATTGATTTTAACCCCAGAACAGAAGGAAGATTGGGAGTCAGGAGACATAGGGTCAGGAGACATGGGAGCTTTCGTAAGGTTCCAGGGAAAATTTGCACTGGCAATCAAGAAGGATCCATTGGGAAGATGCCAAGACACAGGTAAAAGGTGACTCTCATGGTCATGAGACATGTTGCATTTGCAAAGCAGAACGTGGATTTTTTGAGACTGCTCTGCCCTGTTGCCAAAGCGCAGGTCCACTGCTCTTGGAAGCAGATGCATGGGATAAAATTAGTATTTGCTTGCCTTGGAACCAGACACAAGTGCTCTAAAACAGCCCAGCCGGCCGCACTGTGTGGGTTACATGTTTTGTAACAGCAAAACCAGCCACAGCTTGCGATGCATTCTGTGAGACAGCAAAGCTTAAGTACAAAAGTGTCACCAAAGGGGCAGTGGCAGATGTGTGGTATAGGTGCACAAAGGGATATTGGGAAACACATGCAAGTAAAGCTTCCAAGGCAGAGGCAGGAGGATACAGAACAACCCTGCAGAAGAAGCAAGAAAGGTGTCTGGCAAAAGCAGAACACTTCCCAGGCTCAAAAATAAAGCATATTATGCCAGGACTAGAAGAGGTTCAGCCCTTTTTCTTTGTGGCAGGAATGAAAAGTATGCAAACACTAATGATAAGCAGGGAAAAATGATGATGAAAAAGCTTCCCACTTTGGGGCCCCCTTCTCTCGTGGAAGAGTCCTGGCCACCTTTGCCTGGCCACCTTTGCTAGTGGAACTGCTGGGACTGCAGCCATCAGTGCCGACCACGTGGCTTCAACTCCAAGACACTGAATGCCCGCAGCTAACAAGGGCTTAGATTGCTAAGGGCTGTTTGAATATGCAGAGACAATGACTGATGACAGAATGAGAATTTCAGAATCAATGAGGTTGGAAGGGGCCTCTGGAGATTGTCTAGTTCCACTCCAGGGCTCCCGGAGGGCTCAACTACAGCAGGTTTCTCAGAAATGTAGCCATCAGACTTTTGAATATTTTGCAGGGTAGAGATTCCGCAACTTCTCTGGGTAAACTGTTCTGTTGCCTGACCACTCCCACCATAAAAATAAAGCTTTCCCTTATGTATAAGTGGAAATTCACTTCTTACCCATTGCCTCTTCCTCACTCTGGGCAGACTGTAGGCAACCACCCCATATACAGGGGTGCTCATATACAGGGATGGCTGGACCCTCTCCAGAACGTCCCTGACTGTCTTGTACTGGGGAACCCAGGAATGGACACAGGACTCCAAATACGACAGTAATTAAGAATTAACTACTAGCAGTGTATATCATTAACGAATGCCAACACACCAGTGTGTTGTTTGGAAACCAGCTTGATTGATAGTCTTTTAAACACTCCCAAATCTCAAGTGACCACCCAGTTCCCTTAACCACTAACTCCCACTCTCCCTCTCTATATATATGCTTTCAGTTGTGCCAACACTTAAGCCTCAAGCCTTATGTGAGTGAGGGTGTTGTTATTGCTGGTACTTCACAAAAAGATAACCCAATGTGGAGCAGGGAGCCAGCCAACGCAGCTCCACCAGCCAGGGCAGAGGCAGGAGTCCAGCACCCAGCTCCTTGGGCTGTACCAGCCCAGCACAGAACAAAGACACTCATTACATGTACTGCTCTGGATTTGATAAAATGACCCCAGCTCTTATTCAGGTTAAGAATGGCACTTTTTTTTAGTTCTCAAGCCTGCAGGAGCTAACAGGCTGTGTTTAACTTCTAAGAGCTCATTTTGCCTGCAGCACCGACCTTAATGCCAACAATTACCTCATCTAAATTCAGGGAATACATGTTCATGACACTTCCTCCCCTGCATCAATATCAAGGCTGATGATTCAAAGTAAAAAAAAATAAAATACCAGGACAAAAAAGCAAGCTGTAAGGCAGACAGGATCCTCCAAACGCTTCTGCTCTGATGTTTGCAGAAGCAAGCTGCTGAATTTGCTCCTATGTGTTCTACTCTCAGACAGACATGGAACTCCAAAAGCAGAGCTCTGCCTGGCTTTGCAAATGCAGATCAAGCCCAGAGTGTGCCAAGTCTGACACGTACTAAATGCAGTGCAAGGGAGTGCTGCAGAAGAGCTGCCCACGCCGCCTCCCTCCATCCTGCGTGGGCAAGGCCAGCTCCGAAGTTGGAAAGGGCCAGGGACGCTTTGCAGGGCTAAAGAAACACAGCACCAAGGGAAGGGAATGCTTGGGGTTGGGCTTTTTGTTTTTATTCTTTTTAAAGCAAACTGTGATATTTATAAAATCATGGCTAAAATGATGCATCTGCTGCAGAGCCTCAGTTACCGCTGGGCAGAGAAGCAAGACAACCACAATCTTTTCTCCATAATGCATTCCACCCCTCTGGGCTCTCCTGCCGTTCAGCAGTCAGAGCAGCTAGAGCACGAAGGAGTTTGCTTGGCTCATCAGCCATCATTCCTGCAAGAGCTGAGGAAGGCCTCTCCACAACAGGGGTATATATAGAGACTTCACTCGATCCTGACCAAAAGGTCAAGAGAAAAGGTCATGTAATACCCACATGGTTCATGCCAAATTATTTCAGCCACTCAGGACCCACGCTGATCTTTCTTTCAAAACTAAAAAACACCCCAATACCAGTCATAAAAAGACTGAAATCCTGACTGCCATAGTGCACTGGAGTTGGATTCTGCATCTGGGTTCAGGATATTTCTGAGGAAATTTAAAGTTTTGGCAAAGGTACCCAGAGCTCTAGAAGCACCCTGTCCTCCCATGGCTCTCCCCCAGCCACCCCACTGAGCCAGGGCTGTGGTTGCCTGGAAAAGGGCCACTCAACTCCACCTTCCCACACAACGATTGGAGGGAGGGAAACGCAATGCTTCAGTTATGAAAACCAAACACAACTTTGAACTCGTTTCACAAATTCAGTAATCTGGGTTGATTGCTAACGCGTGGGGTTTTTTGAAATGCAGAGCCCATCCTGTTGCCTCTAGCTCAGGAAGTCCCTGACCCGATCTCTGCAGGGAGTGGGGAGGGATTGCCCTGTGCTTGCCCTGTTCCTGTGCTTATCTGCCCGCTACTGATAGCAGTGCAGCTGCTGGAGAGAGGGTATGGGAGCCTGCAGACAGCTTCCCTACAGCTGGTCCTGCTGTCCAGGAGCTCGAATTACACTTTGCACAACTATGTGTATGCACCAAAACAGACTGTACCTTCTGCACCCTTGTTTTTCTTCTGAGGAAAAACATACATTAAATGCATGTTCTCACCCTTCTCCAGGGTCCCACATGAGCGACTGCTGCCCTGACCAAGCTCACAGCGCTCTGGGCACCTGCCCAAAACCAGACCCACACTGGATTTCTCCCTTACCAGTAAATGAGACACATGGGAAGTGGACCCCGATTTCTGAGGCTTAGGGAACAGAGTGAAGGGAGTACCTGCATTACTACACTTGTCTGTCAACAGAAAAAGGGCAGAGAGACATACCCTGCCCCTGCCACGCATCGTCTGCTGGGAGGAAAGCTGAGCTGCCATGCCAACAGCATCTGGAAGGACTGTCCTCAGATGACTTACTCTTCACGTTATCTGCATACAGGAAAGCATGTTTTTTAAAGATTAAAATTAAAAAAAAAAGAACCCCAAACCTAAAAGATAATCACATAGGTATATTCACATTATTAAAACCAATTAATCATGCCTCTATCTGCTCGCTGTGTCACGATGCCGGGATGTTATGTAATTTAAGCCACACATTAATCTATGCTGCTCATCACAGTAGATTTATTAACAAAGCCTGGACCAGAATACAACATCCATAAGTTATTAAAAACAACTCACTCAGGAGTGGCTACAGTAACAACATTCAGAAATGTAAACTTCTGGCACATCCCTGTTGGGGACCTAAGAAGGGAACTATAGTTCCTGCAGAACAAAAGCCACATCCAGTGTATCCAGCTCCAACTCCCACCACCTTCAGTGAGAAGGCTTCTGCTCAAGTTAACAAATCCATAATTACCAAATGAATTGCTCCATGAGAGCACAGGTGAGAGAGAGCTGCTGGAGGAAAAAGAAAAATTGTTTTGATGATTAGTTTCAGTAACTAAAGCAACCAGTAGGATTCACATGCTCCCTGAATGACTTCCCTTAGCCCCTTTCTAAGGCCTGTACATAACAGACTAATATTTTCTTCACATCTTTCATAAATCAGGGTTGGTTTTTTCACATCTCTGATTTTTCCTTTCTTCCTTTCACCTAAAGAACTCTGTGGTTTATGCAGTTTTGTTCTGTATCAGCTTGATTTTTTACTGCATAAATACAGATGTTAACAAATATTTCCCCCTGTTGAGTACTAGTACATTAAGCACTGCTTGAATCCACTGATGAAGTGTTTTAAAATAGATAGTTAAATATGGAAGGTATTATATTAATTGCCTTCTCTGGCTTTAGAAGCTAATTTCAGCATTCTGGCTAACACCATACCTGCTGTATTGTGCAGAGATTTCTATCTATATGTATCTGTGCTTGCCTTTAGCATCTCTAAAAGCTTCAGGATCAGATTTTGCATTCATCATACAGCTGAACTTTCAGACAAATGGGAGTATCTGGTAGGCAAGGGATGTATGAACCAGGAAAGCTTGGAGTCAATAGGGGAGGACTGACAGTTACAGAGAAGCAAAGTGAAAGCCGGAAAGGAAGCACAACTTCATGCAAAGCAAGGAGATGCTCCACCCTTCTCAAGGCCACACATGGAGAGGTTCAAGCTGAAAATCCCTAACTGTGCTGGGCAGGAAGCTGCCAGCTAGGCAGTCTCTAATACAGCATCTCCAGGCTGCACATTCACTCCCTCCTTCCGTCAGAAAATCTCAAAATTTTTTGGTCATCAGAACATAACAGAAACCATCTGTGCGAGCCAACTTAACACAAAGAATCTGCTGGAGAGGCAATATTTTTTTTACGTATTCCAAGATGAGACACGAGTTTCGAAAGCACTCAGTAAAAGGTTCAGATGTCACTCCCTAAAACACTGGTGTGCTGGTTTGCAGATGCAAGCAAGCTCTGCAAGGGAGAGTGACTAATGAACTGTGGCTCCAGGGGAGAAGATCATATGTGAGCAATGAGAGCATCTAAGAAAATGATAGAAGAATTCAGATAGAAGCACAAAGAGAGACCACTCACCTAAATCCCTGGAAAGATCTGATAATGTCCCAAAGGTCACAGGACAGGATTTTACATCTGCAATATCCCATGTTCCTGCATTTAAAACACAAACAAACAGTAACCCAAAATCTGATGTCAGATTCACAGCTGGTGACAGCAGTTTCTACCTCATACTCTGAAACTCACTACAGCTCTTCTGTTCTGTCCATTCCAAGCCTGCATTCACTGCTGGACAAGAATCAGGCAAGGAGAAATCACCTTTATGGACAGAGAAAGTCCAGTTCAATCACCATGTACACCCTTCCAGCCTTTCAATTTGCCTGTCACACCAGCATGGCACTTCTCTGGGCTTGAATTCCTCACTCGTCCAAACTGATGCCTCCTTTATGCACTACTGGCAGAAGTTGTCACCATGTATCAGCTTGGAATCTGGCCTTTTGAAAGCATTAGAGCAAAAATGGTACTAATATCCTCCCCCTACCAACTCTACACTTTGCAAGAAAAGGACTCTAACAGAGAAGACAACTCATGTGAGGGCAACCTAAGAGCGTTTTCTGAATCACCAGAGTATAGGATTACTGCTACTGAAGGTGAGTATATGGCCTTGTATAGCAATCAATTCAGCCACCATGGTTAATCAGTAAGAATGTATCAAAATCAAATGCTTTGATTTAGAAATACCCTGCCTAATCCTGCTTTGAAACACCAGAATATACCCTGCAGCCTTTCTGACCACCTGTGAGCAACCTTGGAAGACAAGGCTTTGGTTGTAAATGACCCAAACACTCAATATCTGTAGGTAGAAAGAAAATAACTTGCACTCAGCAAGAAGAAACAACACAAGAAATTCCTGCCATAAGGACCCCTCTTTTCACAGTGCTGGGGGGAAATAAACGACAGCTAGCAGGGCCCAAAGGGGATGAACAACACCATGTGTGCAGGATGAATGTTGGCGGGGCTACACTCTGATGGATGTTTGAATGTCAACACTCACCTACATTGGAGAAAACATCGTCTTCTGACCGGGGTGGCACCAATTCTTCCCGTGTGGCTCCTGAGGCCTTCAGCACAGTCCCACACTCTGCCTTGGCAAAGAGAGCACCTTTTCCACCACCACTGGTGTCCTCTGTGAGTGACCACACTGCTCCCTTCTCATCCCAGTCAAATGTTGGCTCAACCGCTGAGCTACTCAGGGATGCTCTGCTGGGGTCTTCTCGGGAATAAACATTATCACAAGATCATCATTAGTTTTAATTACAAGGAAGAGTTTGTACAGGGGAGACAACAGAACAAAACCTGATCTAAACCTGTCAGATGTAATTACTATTTCCAACTCAAATTATTTACAGATATGATGACAGCGAAGCAGAGCTCCTGGGATGGGACACTGAAGCAGCAAACAGGAAGGCCATGTGAGAAGGAAGGCACCACAGAGGCCTTGGGCATCCCTCCCTGAGTGCAAGGAAGGCTCAAGGCCTCCAGAGTCCAGCTGAGGACCCGGGGCAGTGAAGGGAGAGAAAGAGAACAGCTGGACCTCCCAGGAAAAAGAAAGCAAACCTCTTAGATGTTGGTAGTTCAAGGCTGCTAGAGAAATCAGTGCCAGGCATATTAATTTTTAAGTAATGATGGTTATTGCCAACATTTTTTGTTCCAAAGGACTCCTAAAGTGTTTTAGGACTCCAGCCTTCAGAATAGCAAAGCATTTTCCTGAGACTCTGGTGAAGAGGATACCACTGCTAATTAGCATCAACTCCACCTTCACACACCTTAATGCTGATGCTGCTGCTTATCCCCTGCCAGGGAACAGCAATCAGCACTCAGCAGGGTTAGGGCTTCTTCCTAGATCAGATCTCACTACTCTGTAAATGTCATTACTAACACAATTGCTTTGTTCAGCATCCTGCACAACCCAGGCTCCAGGATTGCACCAAGGACTGCTGGTGCTTCAACTTTGACTTGGTCAACTGAGCTCCCTTTCCTGTGCCAGCAAAGCCCTTAACACCTGCATGACCTTAGAGTTAAACCATGTGTGGTTAACCTTCTGCATGTGCAGCTGGCACCACTGATGCCAACAGGCCAGTTTACATGAAAAAAGAAATGTGGCCCCATTCACTTTGCTGGAGAGAAAGTAGAGGCCTCAGCACCTCAAGCCTTTAAGGACTCTTGATAATCCAAAAGTTAAAAATCTAAACTCTTGATATTTAACTCTATATATTCCAAATGGTAAAGTGGTCCCAAGGTGTCTGTATATTTTTAGATTAAAATTTGCTGTTCCCTTACCCTTCAGTTTTAGCAGAGTATCTGAGAGCACTTTAAGATAGCCTTATTGCAGACAGTGCACAAACTCACACGTATGTCCAGCTAGTCTCCCAGTTCCAAACTTCTATCTTAGCTTCTAAATTACTCTAATATATTAAACTTACAGGTTATTTTGATCATTTTATCACAGATAATGAAAACACTTTCAAATGCCTTAATTCTGTAACCTGCTTTATTACATGTAACATGATTAGTAGAAATGTATATAGGCATAAGTGAATGGCAGACACCTTGAAATCCCCAGAGGAAAAATGTGGAGTGAGCACAGAGTGCTATTTCATTTTATCTCATTAGGATAAGAGTATATCCCCCTGTTATAGTTCTTTACTCTGGGCAAACCTGGACTAAAGAACCTGTTTGGAACTGAGCAAATTATGTGGGTTTTTATACATCCATTATCAGAAAATTTCTTCTGTCAAGCCATGCAAAAGTAACTAACCCACATGACACCAAGCCTTTAGCAGATCTCAGATCTAACAGATCTGTTTTCAAAGTCCTGTGGGTAATGTTGTGTGTTTTAATGAGAGCATGGAGTAAAAGGCAAGCTCTCAAATAAGAGTTCACAAAGCTGTTTTATCTTAAGTAAATAGCCTCAGTAAGTGCAAAGATTTTGCTGCCAAATGACAAATAGAGCAAACAGAAAGATACTGGGAAGTGAGGAGGAGTAACAAACCCATCCAGATCAGGTGTGTAAACTGAGCCTGTATATTTACCTTTTTGTTTCAGCCTTTCCTTCCTTAAGTGTCTCTTTTCACGGCTGCTGATCTTGGTCTGCCAAACTCCTACAACATAGAGCAAAGTTCATTTTTAAGATAAGAAAGAACTTTCTTTATTGCCCTTCCTGCTTAACACCAAGGTAAATAGCCATCTAATAGTTTGTGATGCTGGCTGTAAAAGTGGCATCAGATCTTGTGCAGCCTCTCCCCTGTGTGCAGCATCTCCCCTGTGTGCAGCCTTTGCTTCTGCTGCAGAAATGTGTTACATAAGAAATCCCCATCACAAAATTCCCTGTCATATGTCCTGACTCACATAACTGCACATATTCTGCTGTCCTGTGTGTCAGCCTGATGTGACACCCATTCCCTCTGGGGAGATGTCACAGCACAGCATCAACCACCTTGTATGTCTGACAGTGGGGAGAAGTTGATTAAAATCTTAACCATTGAATAAGGCTTCAATTTACTGGGTTCTTCTAGCCCTGAACATACCCTAAGACTTGTTCTGCAATGTGGACACCCTCTCCCACTCAGCTGGTTTACACACACATTCATTCACACCAACGGGGCCACATCCTGCTTCCACCCATGCTCTCTATGACCCAAGAAGTCAGAGAACGGACTGGCAAAAATGGTCAGTGAAGGAAAAAACACAGCCCCTGGATCTGACCAAGACAAACACTTTCTTTCTCACAAGCATTCCCAATAACACATTAAACAGTTCAGCTGGCTCATTCATTCAAAAAAATACAGATGTGTTTGAAGAAAGTTTCTGCTGTGTCTGCTTCTCCTCCAGCAGCCTCGCGGGCCCCAGAAAGGACTCTGGTCCAACAACAGCGAGGGCTTCTCTTGCTCTCACCACCACAATAATCACATTGCAATCTTTTAAGCCCAGAAAAGCTTAGAATTTGTTGTTTTCAATATAACCCTTGGTGGGGGGAGGCAGAGAGTGGCTCGTGGGATGCAATATATTTTCCAGTGAAATTCCATCTGCCTGGGCCTTGCTGGCCTCTGCCAGATTTCTCTGCAGATCTGCTTGCAAACAAAGATCTTGGCTCTGCTCATGGGCGTGCTAGAAGCTGGCTGTGAATTGCCCCAGCACTCTACCAGCCTCAGTCATGGGCACAACAACGCACTGCCTGGGGTCACCACAGCTCCAACTGTGTATCAGCTTGGCAGAGGCCACAGGATTAGAGCAAGAGCATGAAGACAGGACCCCGCTGACCACTGGGCCTCTGGCCACTTCAGAGATGCTCCCTCACCAGCAGATTTTCCCTCCCTGTGTACACAGTCAGGACCTGAGGAGTGTGGCAAGGAAGCACATGGGCCCTATCCACGTAGTTACTTGTGGGAAGGAGTAAGTGATAGAAAACTGGCAGCTTTCCTCACTAATGCTGGGCACTAGAATAGTAGAGGACCTCCCTTTTCACATATTTCATCCCATGTTATTATTTGGTAATATGCATCAGATAACAGAAGAACCAGATCTTTTGTTACCTTCCTCCTCTTGCAGCTTGTCTTTTTCCACAGAAAGCAGATCTTTCGGTACTTCCTTGTCTAAGCACTGGGTTTTCCTCTTCTTCTTAGGCTACCATATACAGGAGATACATAGCAGAAAGATAAAGCAGGTATTTGTTACATTTCATCATGAAGAAAAAACAGAGTCAGGGCAATCGTTTTGAAATGGAGACCACCCACAGTACTTAGAGAGAATAGGAGGTTGCTGAAGCCTTTAAGTGGGTGCAAAAGTCTTCCTGGGCAGACTTTTAAATTTTATTGCAAATAAATTTTATTTTATTGCAAATTCCAAACCAATAAATGCTATTGCTTTGAGCCTACAAATATTAATTGCTAGATTAAAAAGTTCACATTTTAATTCAGGCATCAACTCTACAGTAAGATTTCCATTCATCATTCCTAAGTCCTAATGTTCTTCCTCTGAAGGAGGAAAGTCTAAAAGTATTTACCCCCTTTAAAATAAGGAATGCTGAAATGAAGAGTTAGGACCCTGCCAATCCTTAACAAAAAAACCCCAAAAAACCAAAACCACCAAAACCATGGAACAGCCTGTTTTTAATGAAGGTATATGTAGTTTACACTAATCTGAAAGGGCACAGGAGTAGCCAAGGCCATTTTCATACAGCTTGATGAAAGAGTAGGGCTAACCTTAAGCCTTCAATTTTGAATGTTGTGGTTTAAACACAGTAGGTTTTGACTTTTTCAAGGTGGGAAACCCCTGCCAGAAACACAGTTCTCTGCTCAGGCTCAGGGGCTGCTCCTCTCTTAGATTCACAGAATGGTTTGGAAAGGGACCTTAAAGATCATCTCATTTCAAACCCCTGCCGTGGGCAGTGTCCCCTCCCACTAGACCAGGTTGCTCAAAGCTCCATCCAACCTGGCCCTGAACACTTTCAGGAATGAGGCATCCACAGCTTCTCTGGTCAACTTGGAAGTTGTTGTAAAGACTTGGAAGTCGCTGTAAAGACTTGGAAGTCCTTTAAAGCATCAACCTTTTCCTCCACACCAGTACAAGTGCTCAATGCCCAAGATAAAACCCTTAAACAGACCCAAGAAAATGTCCCTGTCAGAGCTGGAATGGAAATACAGGAGATCCCAACACCAACTTCTGGGCTTGGATGCCGAGACCATCCCCCTTGTGGTGACAGTGACAAGAACTAAAGTATGACTGTGGCAGAAAATTATGTGGTCTTATATTCCTAAGTCATCTTTTAAGTGCAGCAAACCAAGGAAGAACAAATTACATTAAAAAAGGAACGTTTTTAAACAACTGTCTCTTGAAATAAAACATATAAACTCTAAAACTCTTGCTGTTACCTTGAGGAGCTTTTTCTCCCTGATGTTGACTGATGTGATGAGATGGCCATTCACCGGAAGCTAGAAGATGGACAATAAAAAACTGCATTATGGCATATATACACACATGTGTGTGTCTGTGTAAATATACATATAAAGAGATTTATTTCAATACCTTTCTATATACATATAACAGTCTGAAAGACACAGCTAAATAACCCCCTGCACAAATCTGGGCTAGAATCTGTGGCCTTGTTCCAATTGGAGTAATTTATTCCAAATTAATTAGTGTTCACTAAGCCTTTATGAATGTAAATTCAGAAACTCCACAAAGATTTATTCCAAAGCAGACATATTTGTGGTTTATCATAAGATTTGTCTAGGATCAAAGTTGTTTTTCAAATAGGGTAAGCCTGTCTTTAAAAAGCAGCATAGTCAGAAGGCTTATTTTAATTCTTGTTTACTGTTTGGGGTGGACCTTATGTTCTCTCTTAGATCTATGTGACCAGCTAAAAGAATAGATTTTATCCTACCTAGATCCTGTAAAGCAAACAATGTTTAAGGACTTTTCAAATTATAGTGTGATTAATGTCTTAACTGCCTCAGAATTCCCTGGCAGTGGCCAGCCACCCACTACAGGGACGGGAGGGTGTAAATCTGCAGCTGAGACAGCAAGGGCAGGTGAAGACAGCCCTGCCTGGAACAAAACCCTCTGACTCCAGCCCAGAGCTGTCCCCTGGGCATCAGGAGACTGCGGGCACCCTCTCACAAGCTGCTGTTGAATTCAGGTGCCCGCAGTCCTTTTGGGGAAGGGAAGCCTTCTGGTGCTTCCCACTGTCGACTCCTCCTCCCCACTCTCACAAGTCACCTCTGTCCCCGAGACACTTTGACCAGCAAATCCAGTGATACCAGCAAATAAAATCTCGTGGGTGACTGCCCATGCCTGTGCTCAGCAGAACCAGTGGGTCTGCAGTCCTTCAGACTCTTAATGCTCATCTCTGTGGTATTTGGGGGATTTTAGAGCTATTTTTCACAAGTCTCAGAAAGGCCTGGTTTGAAGTGCATGACAGGCACCTGAATACTGCCAAGTGCTTCATCCCTGGAGGTGCTTGCTTGGAATCCCAAACCAGTTACAAGCCCATGGTGGATATGGACCCAGCAGGTTGGTGTTCATCTGATGTACCAGAATTATTAGGAGGGGAAACTCCAAAATTGTGGACTTTGCACACAGACAATACTGATTCTGGGTCTTCCAGTAAAATATCACAGTAACAGGAGCCAAAATCCCTGCCTGTCATATCAGTAATTCCACCAGCTTTACATTATAAGCTTCAGCTTCACATTATAAGCTTAAGCCAAAGTGGTCCACATCTCTTCTCTCTCCTCCTGGCTGTCAATTGCAAGCAACATAATTGTTTACAAATATATTCTTCTGAACATTCTCTAGCAAAATAATTACTTCTGTGTTAATACTCAGTAACATTTGTTAATAGCTAGCAAGGCTATCTTGGTTTTTCCCACGGGCAGTCATCTCTCTCCTAAGACTCTGAGGTTCATTTACTAGAGGCACTCCATAAACACTACTACAAAACAAACCATTTTCCATCTCTTGCTCTGCTCAAGAGGAAAATCCCACTCTACCTGCAGCAGGAGGGAAGCAGCCTCTCACATATGAGGTGGGATAAAAAATACAAAAACAGGCATTTTGGTGAAAATTTGAACCATGTAGATACAGAAGACCTTGTGCTTTACACTATTCTTTCTTTCTCAGCATATGCTTCTGTCCATTTAAATGTGTGAAAATACAAACAGATCTTGTCTCAGTGAACAACAATTCCTATGCAATATAGAATGTTGGGGAAGTGACTTCCCACTATATGACAGAGAACTTTCAGAAAACTGAATTTTATGGGATGAATGCAAGGAGGAATGACTGGGGGAAGCCAGACAACACGTAAGTGGAATATTCCTTTCTAATCTCATCAAACCCTGGTGATTTCCCAGTTTTCATAATGAAATCTTCACCATTTTCTAAAGGCTTCGCAAAGGGACCTCCCAAATGAAGGCACTTTGAGCAAGACTGCCACCATGGGCACAGAAACAGCAATGCCAGCTTAGGAAGCTTCTTTGCCTTCTTTCAGACACACACAGAGGATAAGAGACACCCCACCTCCTGTTAGCCTCTCTTTATATCAAGGTGCTTCTGCAAGCGTGAGGGACTACAGGCAGAGACAAGGAGATGTCGAAATTAAGGACATGCAACTGCCTTCCTTCCCTCGGGCTGGCATAAGGGAGCACAGCCCGAGGCTGAACAGAGCCCTCACACAGGCAGGGAGAACTCCAGAGGGAAAATGTTGAGTGCAATAAAGGATTAGGGAAGATGCAAACTATATTGGCTCTGACGGACTTGTCTCAGCAGGGGCAGGATCATGTTCCTGAATCTTCTCTCCACATAAATGACAGCAAGCAAGAAGCTGGGAAAATTGCAGCACTTTGTTTCAGTGTTTTGCCAACCTGACTGCTGCATACTTTTACCAGACAAGCACAACATTTGCTACTTAAATGATATTTCATCTGCTAGACAAATATTCCACCCCCTCTCCATCACTAAGAGGTTAAAAATACACTGTTGACAGCCATTTACTATATCCCAGGGGTCTTCATGATGACTGAGTGGCTATTCAGCCCTAAGTGTCCACCTGGGACTCCTGAACCTTGTTGCATCCTTCCTAATGCGCAGCTGAATGGAAAAAAAATACCAAACCTGAGCACTGACTGATGCTCACCAATCAGCCCACCTCTGTGTTGACGCTCTTCTTTCAAACCTGAAATATCTGTTGTTTCTGTGCCATCCTTGAGCAATAACAGCAACTCCCTTCCTTTCATCACTAAGAATTTTTACTGAGTTCTACTTCCTTTCAGTGGAAATGTATTATGTTAGCCTGACCTTTTGTATGAAATCCTGCCCTTATCCAACCCTTTTTCAGGCAGTAAGCTGGCTGTGTGGCTGAGGAACCCCTCCCAACCCTATTCTTCCCTTTTGAAGCCCTTAGGGTAGGGGATTAGTCATGCCTCTTTATCATGCCATTTGGCCATTCTGAAAAGGAAAATGGAATTTTCATTATTTCATTTCATTTAACCTAATGGAATCATTAAAGAGAAATTAATATTGTCAGGGAATTTTTTCTCTTAATGAAAAATGTAGTTTTGTACAGGGAGGACACGTCTAAACCCACCACATTAAGTGACTATGTAAAGTCATCAGTGCAATTCCAAATACATCAAATAAATACAGAGAAACAGAATCAGGACTTTTAGTGGAATCAGACTTAGCATATTAATTTCTACTCACATTCTGTGGAACAATAGAAAGATTATTTTTAGTTCATGGCCATTTGGTTCGTGACCCAGTGGAACAGGATTTCCCCCCCACCCCCTGCCTTTTTTCCCGTTGTATGTAACCTAAGGTTATATTTCTGATGATTGCTCTGAAACCACCAATTTCTGATTGATTCTCTTGAGCTACTGTTTAATTTATTTTATGCTGTTAATATAGTTCTACATAAAATTGCAAAGAAAGGAGGCAAAATGATAGGTCTTCAAGTGCTAAAAAATACTGGGTTTAATCATTAGTATATAAACCTTGTATTCAAAGCCATGAAGCTGTACCCCTAGAGACTTATCTTCATGCATTTAATAGTTTCATTAGACTAGTCATTTTTATAAAACTCAACACCTTTGTAAGTGTCTATCAGATCAGGCAGCCTGCTTTCTCATCTCAGTGCCACCAACTGGTTACAGGATTAATTAAAAATTATGTGAATATCAGTTTCAGGTTCACTAACTGCCCTTTGTCCCTCTTGGGGAAGGTGCTTAAAATTGCCTTCCTTAGGAAGGCATGTAAAAGTTTCCCCAGTAGAGGGATACTAGGACAAAATAAACTCAGTCTATGAAACCCAAGGGGAACTGTTATATGTTTCACACACTGGAAATCAGGGAATTAATTTCAGAACATGAATAAAGATTTAGAAAATTGTTTTCAGCTACCACTTTGAGAAAACTCAAATTAAGCGGTTGGACACTGGAAATGAAAGGAAGGAAAACTACCCCAATCTGGCGGGGGGTCTGTGAACACAAAACCATTTCCAGATTCAAGAAATACTTCAATTAAATTGTTCCTTAGCGCTCATTTCCAGTGCAAAAACTGGGGGGTTTTTTTCACTTTATGTTACAACACAAGATAAATGTGGTGTATTTAGGCCAAAAGGCAATACTGGTATGACAAAAGTAACATGCACTAAATTAAAAAAATAAGGGGTGGGGGGAGGAGAAAAGAACAAAAAGAAAAGAACTTTGTAACCAGAGCACTAAATAACGTCCCTTAAATATGCTCTGTTGCGACTGAACAAGGTATCACTGCAGTTCAGCTTTCTCAGTAGATCTTCAACAAACTGAAGAGTGAGCAGGAAGTCTTCATTGTTCTCAGGATCCTCTGAAAGATCTGGTCCTTGCTCCCTACACTCTGTGTTATGAGATATTTGCAGCACCACTTGCAGGCCACTGTGTGCTCTCTGCAGATGAATTCTTGTCTCTGTGCACAGAAGCAGGGCTGGGGCACAGGGTGAGCAAGCCTGAGCTCCACCCACAGATAACGAGCAATGCGCGTGCAAACGTGTTGGGAAATAAAGCAGCACTGCGTTTCATTAATTCTGATTCAGATTTTCATAAAAGGAAGCAGACGTCCTGGCCAGTCTGGCTCTGCCACACGGTCTTGTGCTGATGATGGACTTTACTCTGGGAGACTTATTCCCTAAACCAATGGGAAGCAGGTGAATGTGAAAAGACAAGTCTGCATTTGTCGGACTTTAGGCAGAGGCGGAGGCCACCAGAGAAATGGGAAAGTATCAGCTTCAAAGAAAATTACACATCCAGTCCTAACAGTTAGAGAAAGGATAACACAATGGCAATTTCTGCTAAAGTGACAATGGAAAGCCACAAAAACATGTTGGGTTTGTTAGCAAAGGAAACTGATTGGCTCTTCACACAAGGCAGAAGAACATAAAGGAAATAGTTTGGGCCATGGCTGCTCACAACACTACACAAACATACCTGCAAAGAGGAGGGAAAAGAGAGCAGAATCTTGGTTTGTGGTCAATACTGTAAGTACTAATCATCTTATTATTAATCACTATTATTAATATGTGGTAATGCAAAGTATTCCCTGACAAGATCACTTCAGACAAATGTGTTCCCAGTAGGAAAGAAGAGTCTGTTGGAAGGGAAAATTATGTGGGAACACACACAATGAATAGATAGAACTATATGAGAAATACACACAAGAAATATGTGAAATGTCCCCCTTCACTTAAGGCACTTGACATAGAAAAGAAAAGGGTAATGCTCCCATCAAATGGATGCTTCAAGAACCTTGTGAGAAAGGTTCTTGGAACCCTGGGAATATATTCCTCTGCACATATTCCCAAGGATGAAGTTGCCCATAGGGACCCCTTGAGCACAAACACAGGTTAATGACAAGAAGTGGGAGCCAGAACTGCACATGTAGTCATTCATATCCAAAAGAAATTTCAAGAGAAAATTTAGGGAAACAGCCTTAAGATGCTGCTGCTCACATTACATATCCTGCTGCTGGCCAGCCTTCCCAGGACACACAAGAAGCCATGCACAGCAGCTATAAACATGAGATGCTGGCAGGTACCTGCCTCGGTTCAGCTGCGCTCATCGTCTGGGGAAAAAAAAGATATCTGAGGAAAGAGTTTCTGCAGCATGAGTGGATTAAAACTACTGTTGTGAGGAGGAATGCAGAAATCCATTTCCTGGGATCTTCTATTCTGATTAATTAGAGCACCATCTCAACAAGGGATCAAGGCTCCATTCTAAGAAGGCAATTACCAAACTCCAACACCTTCCAGGATACTTTCAAAATCAATTCTCATCCAAGACAGCTGTATAAAAATAATTGTGCAACTGTGTTGCATTGGCATGAAGAATACTGTGCAACCTGAAAAGGAAAAGGTCTATCTGCAAAACTCTGGGGATGAAGGGATGGATCTGTAGTTCTGGCACTGTTAAGCAATCCTGCAAGATGCAAAAAGTATCTCCAGTTTATAAAGATACTTCTGAAAATCAGAAAGCTTTCTTTTGGGTTGTATCAGATAGTACATATTTTTAGAAGTTGCCTAAGTAAGATGATGTCATGGCATTTGTATAAAATGCTCTTCTTTAGAACTGACCAATTTGCAGAACAATCCAAAACCTTTGAATAAATACAAACCCCAAAACTCAACAGCAGTCCTGTTCAGATTGGTTGGCTTCCAGCAAGTCTCATTAGCAATTTCCCAAAACAAATCAGGGAAAAGGCAATCCTGACAAAGACTAAACACTCTCCAGCATAATTTTTAGGGGTTTTTTTGTGTGTGACAACAGTCAGAATGTAACTAGTTATATGTAATGCATAATCAGACCACATTCAAAATGTGCTGGTAGAACTGTGTGGAGGCCATGCATCCATTTGAGCAAAGTGGTGGGTGAGAGACAGGAGCTGGCCGTGTGCACCCACAGCCCGGAAAGCTAATCATGTCCTGGACTGCATCAAAAGCACCATTGGCAGCAGGTGAGGGAGGGGATTCTGCCTCCTAGTTCTGCTCTGGTGAGACCCCACCTGCAGTGCCACATCCAGCTCTGGGGCCCTCAGCACAGGAAGGACATGGAGCTGTTGGAGCAAGGCCAAAGAAGGGCCACTGAGTTGATCAGAGGGATGGAGCACCTCTCCTGTTAGGAAAGGCTGAGAGAATTGGTGTTGTTCGCCCTGGAAAAGAGAAGGTTTCAGGGTGACTGTTCTGGTTCCAGACAGGACAGGGTTAATTTTTTGCACTAACTGATAGGGAACATGGCCAGAACCTGGAGGTTATTCTATCCCACGTCAGTCATTGCCAGGAGTGGAAGAAGGGACTCTCTTTTGGGGAGAAGGTGTTCCTTGCAGTCTGGTATTGTCTATTGGCAGGGGGCGGGGGGCATGTTTCTGTGTGAATGGTTTCTTTTCTTGTACCCTCTATCATTAGTATCCTTGCTGTTACTGTTTTTTATCCTGTTACTCTTTCCAGTAAATTGATCTTATCTAAATCCATGATCTTTACCTTTTGTGCCTCCAGTTCTCAACTCCATTCCACTGCAGGGGGGAGGGGGAAAGCTGGGAAGTGAGACAGAGAGCAGCATGTGGTTTTGGGGAGTCTGGATGGAGGCACTAAGCTGGGGAATACCCTTCCTAAACCACCACAGTGACCCAGCTGAGGCCTTCCAGTACCTGAAAGGAACTTACAGGAAAGATGAAGCAAGACATTGGCACACTCCAATGGCATGGAGTGACAGGATAAGGGGGAATGAGTTCAAATTGAATGAGAGTAGGTTTAGATAAGATATTGGGAAGAAATTCTTTACTGTGAGGGTGGTGAGGCAACGGAACAGGTAGCCCAGGGAAGTTGTGGATGCCCCATCTCTGGAGGCTTTCAAGGACAGTTTGGATGGATCTCTGAGCAACCTGGTCTAGTGGAAGGTATCCCTGTCCATGGCAAGGGGGTTGGAACTAGATGATCTTCAAGGTCCCCTTCCAACCCAAACCATTCTATGATTCTATGAAAGTTTGTTCAACAGACTTATCTCACGTGGGCTGTGGGAGCCATTCAGTCTGGGTCTAACAGTGCACAGTGGCTCCTGGGCAAGTGCTTGCTGCCTGTTGCTATGGGGGGCAATTGCACAGCAGGAAGAAGATCAGTCCTACATCAGATACCTGCAGCCATGTAACAGCAGAATCCGTGGGAAGGCAGTCTCACAGCCCACCCATGGGGCAGCCACTGGGAATCACTGGCAAACACACATTCCCAAATTGAGAAAATAATTAGCCACCTAGTTGCTTTTAATTAAGATCTTGACTTATCCACCACTCCAGGATATGCAGATGTTTGGCTGCTGGGATGTATCAACACACCTGAACACTGGAGGCGATTTGTGTCTTGGTTTCATACCTCAGCAGGCAGCAGAGAGGGGCTGTAATACCTGCACACCCAAATTTATGGCATTGTCCATGTCTATGGATGGGAGACTTTTTTATTAATAACACCTTGGATGCTGCTTTGGTGGAGATTTTCATATGCAAATTTCAGTATATCAAAGGTGTTTTGCTGTTCTGGCATCCTTACATCAGCTAAGTGCCAAAGCAGCATGCAGTGTTTTACACTTATGTAAGGAGATAAAGTTTTTGCCTCAAGGATATGTTCCAAAGACAGAGAGAACATGATGGGAAATGACAAGGAGCAGTGGAGAAGGCAGGGTGGGGAAAAGAAAACAAAAGAGACAAATGGAGAAGAGAAAGGGCACAGTGCTGTCATAGGAGGACAAGCCTCTGTTTTTCATTTCAGTGTGTAAGGTGTTTTCCCCAGGTTATCTATCTTTAGGATCTTTTAAGTTATTTTTCTTTATCATCCTCTTCTCATCCTCCAACTCCTCAGGACCACGTTTTCCATACTCTGCACAATAATCAGTGGGTCTCACATAGAGTCGCAAATGCGACTGCAAGTCCAGTCCCTAACGAGTAGGAATCGCTCAGTGCAGGAAAAGATGAGATTAATGGCAGAAACTGCAGATGACTGTAAACAAATTTATCCATTCAGTTTATCCCTCCTCTTCTTCGGTTCCTGTTACTCAGGCCTGTGAGATGCAGCATCTCTGACTAGAAGATATCTATTCAAACCAATGTCTTCAGCTTGAACTAATAACCTCGTCGTCAATGCCGCACCTGGCCTACTTCTGACACATTTTTGTTCATGAAGAACCCACTTATTTTATGGCACAGTTAAAAAAAAATCCCTGCAAATTCATTTTGTTTGTCTTTCTCAGAAATGACACCTAGAACATAATAGTAACAGATTAAAAAACAAGGTAGGTTTTTCTGTCCTGCACTGCCTCCAGTACTGGTGGGTCTGGAAAATTTTCATTCGTTCTGCAGCCAACTTAAGTTACCTAGTATTGATGATTATAAAGCTGTAATAAAATTGTTACTGAAATGCCTCTTCACCCCTTGACACAGGAAAGTCTGTTTGGATTGCTTTTTAATTGCTCTTTACTAATTTGGGATACTTGTGCTGTCAGGCTAAGATTCTGCTCTGACTGATGAAAGAAAAAATGCCCTAAGATGGAATAGTCTGTTAAAATATAACTATAATACAACTAAAAGTTAAAACTTCCATGACAAAATAATAAAACCTTGAAAACTAGTGTTACAATGGAAAGCTTGACACATTTCTGTTCATGAGGAACAAAGCCACTTATTTTAGAGCATACTTCAAATAAATCCTGCAAATTAATTTTGTTTCTTTCTCAGAAACGAGACCTAGGAGATAACAGCAGCAGATTTAAATGTTCAGAAAAGCTTGATGTATTAATTTTAAGTACATACTTCTGCTTGGTATGTTCTTCTGAGAGCTTTACTTTCCGTATTGCAGTGCCTCAGTGAAATTGTTTTCTGTAATGTACACTAAAATTTTTGTGCTACAGACAGTTTACAGCATGTCAAAGTGACAGAGTCATGGCAATGTCATAGAGAAACTTCAACACTGCATAAAATCAAACTCACAGCATATATTCAACAGGGTGGTCATCAGCTCACAGACACTAGCACTTCCTAATGCAGTGTCAAACAAGCTTTGATTTGGAGTCAATATACATTATTAATACATTGTATTAACACCATATTATGGGTACTATTCTTGTGTATTCCTTCTTAATATGATGGACTGGAGTTTTCTTAATTCTCTGCAAAGAGGATAAATCCCATATGGAGTTATGCTGTTAGACAAAGCGGCAGATGAAAGGCCAGTGCCAGCAATCCCCAGCCAGGTGCTCGGGCAACCTGCTGCCTTGCACTGTCATCTTGATGGCACCACAGAGTTCAGCGGGGAATGCTGAACCGCTAAATCACACAGAGAGGTACGGGATGGTGCCTCTCGGGGCGGGACGGGACGACAGGGGATGAGATGGGATGGCTGCAGCCCGGTGGGGCCGGGGCCAGAGGGTGCAGACCGGGCTGTCTGCAGGGCTGTTCTCTGAGCGGCAGGCAAGATGAAAAGGTGCCGAGAAGGAGAGAGGGAAGGATGCTCGTCGCGTCCCGGGGAGCGGGCCAGGCGCGACGCCCCACTAACCTTACCTGCGCCGTGCGCCTTTGTTCCTCCGGCTGCCGCGCCGGCAGCGCCCCGGCCGCCCGGCCGCCGGCCCCCGCGGGGCCATTCTCCTCTTCCTCCTCCTCCCCTTCCTCCTCCTCCTCCTCCTCCTGCGCCTCTCTGGCGGCGCGGCGGCGGGGGGGTCCCGGTGCGGCCCGTCGGCCCCGCAGCCCCCGCAGGACGAGCAGCGCGGCCGC